>CM035158.1:36103293-36310845 GCA_020205615.1 Panax quinquefolius | reverse complement strand
TTAGATGTCGATATCTATCGGTCCTACTTTCCTCACCATCGACTACTTGATGTGCGGGAATATAGTAGGAAGCATCCATAGTTTCATCTTGTGTTGAAGCTCGTTACTCGTGGATCTGAGCATGATGCATTTGAGCCATTGTGCATCATCTTGCCACTTTCTAAAAGTAGCAATCTCTTCCTCGGAGGCATTATATGCGCAACCATTTGCGAGGGATAGGCGTATTAAGGACATAAGATAGCTTTTTGACTATGAGAACTATTCTCAAATTCCTTAACCAATCAGTTTAATTGATGCGGTTAATTTAGCATCTAATATGCTTCGCATGATGATAGTAATTTTAGACATTGTAAAATTACGTAAATGAATTTGTAATTAACAACATTTTAACATACATTCTTTTATTAATTACCAAAATAATTTAGGTCTTGTTTTAAATTGGTATCTCCACTATTTTCTTCAAACTATATTACCCTCACTTATATAGTTGGCAAAATCTAATTAAAGATTTGCTAGTGAGAATAAGGATCCCATTTCAAATGTATATAGCCTTGTGGTGACCTGACAAACTATATATAAATAAATAGGTAGACAACTTTTGTCGATTACATCAACTATCTGACTCCTTGTATTTTGCCTCTTAGATTATTTTGATCAGTGGTGGCACATCAGAATCAAAATTATCAAGTTAAGTCGACCTAGCACTCCATATATTCAAAAAAGAAAAATATCATCCTTGTGGTGACCTGACAAAACAATATTGTTCAATTTTCTTTATAAGCATCAAATGTGATAAATTAACATCTTAAATACTTAATACTTGCCTTGTGGTGACACAACAAACTCATATTAAATATTTAATACTCTATTAATTTTATCATGCTAGAAAGCGACGTTCGATATTCAAATATCTTTGAGCGCTTAGGACTTAATATAAAAAAATTGAGGGTTTTTGTTATTAATTTGTCTCATCTTGTTTTAGCAGCAGCATACATATATATATATAAAATCGCGTCGTATTAATGAACATGCGAAGCATGTTTGCATAATATATATATATATATAGTATAAGCATGCACATATAGAATACTATATTCTACGGATTGATTATGGACTTTTATTCTAGTTTGGTTCACTAGAGCCACCAAGTGAACAAAAATTGAGCTCCCCAGGGGTGCGAGAAATAATATTTAAATATAACTATTACATTTAAAACCGGGCTCCATTACAAAAGCGGGTCTTGGCGCTCCTTGCTCCTTGATCTCCAATTTTCAAAATTAATTCTAACTATTCCTATTACAAAACTATTTAAAATAAATAGAAACCTTGATCGTGATCGAGGGAAATACATAGGAGGAGATAGAATTTACATTAAGAAAAAATTAGAGAAGGCAGTCTGTGAGACCCCATTTAATAAAACCCATACATTCATGCATCGACTAAAATAAAATCAATCGCATTGGTCGATAGTCCATAATCAATCCCATTTATTATCATACACATCACCATATGCATCGATAAATAACATTCATCTTATGAATAATAAACATTTAATATATATATTGATATCATTTAATGGGCAAATTTAGTTAGTATAAAATCTAATTTTGAATCAAAATAAACTCCTTTATTTTAATCCAAATTTAAATCAAAATAAAACTATTTTATTTTAATTTATCAATTTTGAATAAAATAAACTATTTTATTTTAATCAAAATCTTTAATCAAAATAAACTCCTTTATTTTAATTAATTATGGAATCGATTCCATATAAAAAAAAAATCTTTAATTAAAATAAAATCTTTTATTTTTAATTATGGAATAAATTTTTAATTAATTATGGAATCGATTCCATATATAAAAAAAAAAATTAAAGGAAACGGATATTCTTTTCTATTCACAAATAAACTCCTTTATTTTGAATAATATGAAATCTTATTTCATATTTAAATAAACTCCTTTATTTGAAATAATTCTTATTTTTATTTAAAAAAACTCTTTTATTTTGAATAATTTCTTATTTATATATAAAAATAAACTCTTTATTTTTTTGAATAATATGAAATCTTATTTCATATCTAAATAAACTCCTTTATTTAAGAAAAATAAAATCAATTTCAACTCAATTAGTTATCATGGAATCAATTCCAACTCTAATTAGTTAGCATGAAATTCTAATTTTAAAATTAAAATAAATCTTTTTATTTTAATATTAAAATAAACCTTTTTTTATTTTAAAATTAAAATAAACTTTTTATTTTAATTATAAAATTAATTTAAAATTAAAATAAAATTTATATTTTAATATTAAAATAAACCTTTTATTTTTATTAAATAAATATATATTATATAATTATAATATATATATATATATATATATATATATATATATATATATATATATATATATATATATATATATATATATATATATATATATATATATATATATATATATATATATATATATATATATTAATTATATATATATATTTATATATTTATATATTATTATTATATATTTATTTTATTTAAATAATTTTTTATATTCTTTATTTATTTAAAAAATATATATATAAATTATATATATATATTATTTATAATTTTTTTTTTTAAAAAAAAAAATTTATAATAATGAATTAAACTTGATTTTTTTAAATTAATGATAATTTTTTAAAGAAAAAAATTAAAAAATAAAAAAATTTTTTTTTTTTTTTTTTTTTTTTTTTTATAAATTTTATCTGATAAAATTATGCCCAATTAAATTGTTCTAAACACGTATCAATATACATATCAAATTAAAACAATTAATAATTAGCATAAAGGTTTGGCTCACGATGCCCTTTGTTAGGTTTGTAATATTCATATGCATGATCAAATTGCATAAAATAAGCGCGAGCGTGTAAAATCGAGTTTAAAAAATTTACAAACCATATACCGGATCACCCTTTATGCATAATTATTAATTAAGCGAAAAAAGATAAAGAATAAAATCATACCCTTGAAGATCGAGCTTCCTCGGTACAAGTTCACCTCAAATCCTTTTCGCGTTCGACTTGAATCCACGGGTTTGGTTCCTTCCTTTGATCGGCGTTAGCCACCCCGAATGTTTGGCCTCTAGGGGTGATCCACGAGGAAGAAAAAAATCAAGAAGAAGAAGGGGTGTTTGGCTAAACCCTAGTTTTCTATCTCTACATAGAAAAAAGGCGTCTCCAACAATTGGAATTATTACCGTATGTTTGAAAAAGTCAACAACCCCACCCACCCATAATAAGACTCCTCTTATTTATAGATGTGGGCAACCCACCTTAACAATTAAGGAATTGGGTTTTATTTAATTAATTAAATTCTTTTAATTAATTAAGCTCCCTAATCTTATTAGGGATAATTAATTAAACTCCTTTAACTAATTTTCCTTCTAATCGATTAGGAATAAATGAAAGTACTTATATTAAATTAATTCCTAAACTCTTTTAGAAATTAAAATAATAATAATTGTAATAATATTAATAAGACTCCTCTTATTAATTTATATTTAATATTTCTAAAATATTAAATAATAAATATTAAGCTATTTAATTTATTCTATCACCATAGATTAAATTAAATATATATAACTTATATTATTACGATTATGCCATTAACTTCTTAAATAATTATTCTTCCTTTTTTATGGTGTGACCCTTTAGGTTCTCCGTATTATTAAGCAGGTTGTGAATAAATCAATTAGAACAATTCTAATCTTATTTAAATAAATAAATTAAACAATTAATTTATTTAAATAAATAATATTTATTCTCTGATAGGGATAAGCCTCCCTAGCGATCAGCGACTTTCCGGATAATATAGATTTCAACATTAATCATTAAAAAAAGAACCTTTGAGTAAATAGTTCAAATACAATTCAATCCTTCCACCATCTGATGTCCCGATTAAATATAAGGCATGGAATTCTTTGTCAAGTCTTATTTTATTTAATTATATGTATTTCGACTCTTAAATGCCTGACTCAAATAATGCAAATTAGAAACTCCTTTCTAATTTCATTACGCCTTAACCGAGGACTCTTTGGGTTGTCATTTATCGAATCACATAGGACATTTCTCTTCTTTTATTAGAAGTGGTAGATTCTTTATTGATCATACATTATCTCCATATACTGACTTATTATACCCAAGCATACCCTTTGATATACCTAAGGGTCTTAAGGAATAAGTCAAAGTATAACTCATCATACACACGAGAATCTATGATGATCTCGAGTCAAGGATTACTTGTACTACTATCACTCTGAGAATTCTATTTGGGCAAATAAAACTCCATTAGGTATTCCTTAGCGAGCCACGTTCGGTGAACTTATTCTCTAATAAGCACCTACATACTTGCTTTAGTGTCTCCACACAAATGATCGTGAGATCAATCATCCTCATCGATGAGCAAACAGCGTATGTACCCGATCTATCGGATTCACTAATCCCGATTTAGTAATCGATGATTGGGAACTATTTTAGTTTTAAGCTTTCTAAGAATTTAGATCTCATTAGAATGATCATCATCATTATTCTAAAAGCATTGCTTAAAACTATGGGTTTATCACATATTATAAAAGCGACATCATGTAGATAATTAAAAGCCTTTAATAAATTAATACTTTTTATTAATAAATGAATAAGATTATTACAAAGTATATGCTTTATCATCAAACATGATTGGCTTGTGTGCATACTTACTACCGATCTCCCACTTGCACTAAAACCCGATCGTCGTGGTATCTTATACTCTTCTTCTACAAGTGGCGATTATCCTGCTTTGTTGGATAAGCTTTAGTTAATGGATATGTAATGTTGTTCTTGAGTCCACTATATCTATAGTGATTTCCCATCTTTCGATGATTCTAATAATCAAATGAAAGTGCCCTGACACATGTTTAGATCGAAGATGAGACTTAGGAACTATTCTAGTTACGTAATGAACTTTTAATCCAAACAATCAACTTGCGACTTCATTTATAGCTATATACTTTGTCTTTATCACTAAACCCGACAACTCTTTCTTTGTTTGGAACCTTTCGATTCTTTGCACCCTTTGTTCGAGGTAACGCTTTACCTTAAAGTGGATTTTACATCGTCTTAGTGCATGCGAAAAACTTGAGTGTTATTAAGCCCTCTAGTTTTAATTTAGACCCACCATGAATATGATCACATCCTTAGTCTTGGGTTAAGCACTTTAAGATGTTTTCAGCGACTTCGTAGTGAACTTCTCTCGAAATATGGTGATCGACATCGGGTCTCGTATATTTCATTGCATACATGATTGTCACTCATGCGATCTCTCTTTTGGAGTGCATGGGGACTATTAAGAGATACACTCCATAGCTCATCGACATGAGACATCTCTTGGAGTTTGCCATGCTAAGCGACTTTAGCATCAAATGAATATCGTTCCTTGGGTTAAGTCGAGCATCCTCTTAAATCTATCTATATAGATTTATATCCCCAATTAAGATACTCTTCCAAATCATTCATGGAGGAATGTTTAGAACAACTTTATCTTTCTTGATTGTAGCATTGGTATGTCATTCCTTTCAGTAGTATATCAACATATATACTAGGAAGTAGTATATCAACATATAATATTAGAAATGTCACGGCGCTCCCCTTGACCCTTTTTACACATTTAGAACTCTTACCTCATCGTATGTAACTCTGGATCATCATCTTACATGATGTGTACCTCATCATCATCATCCATGATGAATCCATACCTCTAGGTATCTTTGGTACTATTCAGTTCTGATTCGGTTGTGGTACAATAGGTCTATCTCTGAGTTCCTCTTATTTGACTTATAGTGTTTTGTGGTTCTTGAACTCTTCAAGATCTATTATCCTCCACTAGCCCTTTTGATGATAAACACCTTTATCTTAGAAGGCGGCGTGTTCATAACAAACACCTTTTTGCTAAGTAGATTATAGAACATATACCTAAACTTACTTTAGGATGTCCCACAAATCTGTACTTGTCAAATCTTGTCCCAAGCTTATCCTTTGAAACCTTTTCACATAAGTTGGACAACCCCTTATCTTAACATACTTAAGATTAGGAATCCTCCACATCCATAACTTTTATGGAGTCTTGAAATTTGGGATTTTGAGGTTACCTTTTCGTGAATGTCGACCATTTCTAGGACATGATCCCTAGAAGGATCTTTGGAATGTCGGTAAAATCATTATGGACGCACACCATGTCCAGCAAAGGTGCGATTTTTCCTTTCGGATACATCAATCGATTATTGCGTATCGGGATGTGTCCATTATGAGAAAACCATTTGAGATGATCTAGAAACTTATTGCACAAGTATTTATTCCTTGATCTAATCAAAGAATCTTAATACTTTGCCAATTTGTTTTCTTACGAATTCTTTGAACCTTTCGAATAATTCACACTTGTATTCAACAAATACACACATTCGACTCTTTGAATGATCATCTCCTTTTCTTATACTAATTTGTTCGATATGCAAAATTATTTTTCATGTAAGTCAGTATACAAAATTTATTAAGTAATATTCGATTTCTATACAAAACATTATTATTATAAATAGAACAACAATTGTTCTTAATTATAATACCAAAGATTTCATTGTCCAATGATAAAATGGAAATAATATTTTTAACAAGAAGCTGGAATCTGATAACAACTTATTGACTTAATAGATTTGCCGTAGGCATTGCTAAACTATAAGTTTTTATGGCTAATAACGTGCAACCTTTGCTTCATTTTCCACACATAGGATTACTTATATTTGTTTAGCTTTCTACTTACCTTGGTCCTTCATAAATCTATATTTATGATAACCAAAGAAATCGGTATCAATACCAAGTAGAACCTTGACTTAAAGAAAAATTTATTTTAAATCATGAACAAAATTTGTATTTATGTAGAAACTTCACTAAGCTTCTTTGGTTAGCCTCTGCAAGATGCTTCTCATGATTTCTTTCGGTGTCGGGCTTATTGCGGTGGAAGCAAACTCCTTTGCTATCCGTATCGTTTTGTTCTTATTATCCTTTGTTTATGCCTTTCTATTTACCTTCTTTGAATCGTTCTTCTTTTGGAAGATCCTTTGGCCCCTACCGGTAAGACTTGGTCTTTCTTGGTTGGAAAGTGACTCTCGACATTTTTCAACATGTTAAGCAAATCGTGAAAGGCGATATCTAGCTTGTTCATATGAAAAATTCACAACAATTGTGAAAGAGTCAGGGAGTGAGTGCAAGATCAAATCTTGGCTCAACTCTCCATCCATGACAAAACCGTTGTCTAATTGATCAATCAAATTGATTATGTTAAGAACTTTTTTATGCATCTTATAGTGCCATTGGCCATTCTAGATCGGAAGAGCTCCTTAGATGTCGATATCTATCGGTCCTACTTTCCTCACCATCGACTACTTGATGTGGGGAATATAGTAGGAGCATCCATAGTTTCATCTTGTATTTGAAGCTCGTTACTCGTGGATGCGAGCATGATGCATTGAGCATTGTGCATCATCTTGCCACTTTCTAAAAGTAGCAATCTCTTCCTCGGAGGCATTATGCGCAACCATTTGCGAGGATAGGCGTATTAAGGACATAAGATAGCTTTTGACTATGAGAACTATTCTCAAATTCCTTAACCAATCCGTTTAATTGATTGCGGTTAATTTAGCATCTAATATGCTTGTGATGATAGTAATTTTAGACATTGTAAAATTACGTAAATGAATTTGTAATTAACAACATTTTAACATACATTCTTTTATTAATTACCAAAATAATTTAGGTCTTGTTTTAAATTGGTATCTCCACTATTTTCTTCAAACTATATTACCCTCACTTATATAGTTGGCAAAATCTAATTAAAGATTTGCTAGTGAGAATAAGGATCCCATTTCAAATGTATATAGCCTTGTGGTGACACTGACAAACTATATATAAATAAATAGGTAGACAACTTTTGTCAATTACATCAACTATCTGACTCCTTGTATTTTGCCTCTTAGATTATTTTGATCAGTGGTGGCACATCAGAATCAAAATTATCAAGTTAAGTCAAACCTAGCACTCCGTATATTCAAAAAAGAAAAATATCATCCTTGTGGTGACCTGACAAAACAATATTGTTCAATTTTCTTTATAAGCATCAAATGTGATAAATTAACATCTTAAATACTTAATACTTGCCTTGTGGTGACACAACAAACTCATATTAAATATTTAATACTCTATTAATTTTATCATGCTAGAAAGCGACGTTCGATATTCAAATATCTTTGAGCGCTTAGGACTTAATATAAAAATTGAGGGGTTTGTTATTAATTTGTCTCATCTTGTTTTAAGCGCGCATATATATATATATAAAATACGCGTCGTATTAATGAACATCGAAGCATGTTTGCATATATATATATATATATATAGTATAAGCATGCACATATAGAATACTATATTCTACGGATTGATTATGGACTTTTATTCTAGTTTGGTTCACTAGAGCCACCAAGTGAACAAAAGGTTGGCTCCCAAGGGTGCGAGAAATAATATTTAAATATAACTATTACATTTAAACTTGGGGCTCCATTACAAGCGGGTCTTCAAAGCGCTCCTTGCTCCTTGATCTCTAATTTTTCAAAATTAATTCTAACTATTCCTATTACAAAACTATTTAAAATAAATAGAAACCTTGATCGTGATCGAGGGAAATACATAGGAGGAGATAGAATTTACATTATTAAAGAAAAATTAGAGAAGGCAGTCTGTGAGACCCCATTTAATAAAACCCATACATTCATGCATCAACTAAAATAAAATCAATCGCATTTGGTCGATAGTCCATAATCAATCCCATTTATTATCATACACATCACCATATGCATCGATAAATAACATTCATCTTATGAATAATAAACATTTAATATATATATTGATATCATTTAATGGGCAAATTTAGTTAGTATAAAATCTAATTTTGAATCAAAATAAACTCCTTTATTTTAATCAAATTTAAATCAAAATAAAACTATTTTATTTTAATTTATCCAATTTTGAATAAAATAAACTATTTTATTTTAATCAAAATTTTAATCAAAATAAACTCCTTTATTTTAATTAATTATGGAATCAATTCCATAATAATTAAATAAATAATCAATCCATTTTTATTAAAAAAATTAAAATAAATAAAATCTCATGAATAATAAAATTTAATATATAAAATCATTTAATGGGCAAATTTAGTTAGTATAAAATTTATTTTGAATAAAATAAACTCTTTATTTAATCCAAATTTAAATCAAAATAAAACTATTTTATTTTAATTTATCAATTTTGAATAAAAAAATTTATTTTATTTAATTAAAATAAACTCCTTTATTTTAATTAATTATGGAATCAATTCCATATATATAAAAAAAAATCTTTAATTAAAATAAACTCTTTTATTTTAATTAATTATGGAATCAATTCCATAAAAAAAAAATTATTAAAGGAAACACGGATTTTCTTTCTATTCACAAATAAACTCCTTTATTTTGAATAATATATGAAATCTTATTTCATATTTAAATAAACTCCTTTATTTAAGGAAATTAGGGATTCTTTTCTATTCACAAATAAACTCTTTTATTTTGAATAATATGAAATCTTATTTCATATCTAAATAAACTCCTTTATTTAAGGAAAGATGGATTTCTTTCTATTCACAAATAAACTCTTTTATTTTGAATAATATGAAATCTTATTTCATATCTAAATAAACTCCTTTATTTAAGGAAAATGGAATCAATTTCAACTCAATTAGTTATCATGGAATCAATTTAACTCTAATTAGTTAGCATGAAATTTAATTTTAAAATTAAAATAAATCTTTTATTTTAATATTAAAATAAACCTTTTATTTTAAAATTAAAATAAACTTTTTATTTTAATTATAAAATTATTAAAATTAAAATAAAACTTTATATTTTAATATTAAAATAAACCTTTTATTTTAAAATTAAAATAAACTTTTATTTTATATATATATAATAATATATTATATATATATATATATATATATATATATATATATATATATATATATATATATATATATATATATATATATATATATATATATATATATATATATATATATATATATATATATTATATATATATATATATATATATATATATATATATTATATATATATATATATATATATATATATATATATATATATATATATAATATATCAATATATTTTATAATATAAATAATCATTATAAAAAAATATTTTTTTTTTAAATTTTTTATATTTTTTAATTTTTTTTTTTTAAAAAATAAATTTTTTATATTAATTATGATATTAATTTTTAAAAATGAAAAAAAATTTAATAAAAAAAAAATTTTTTTTTTTTTTTTTTTTTTTTTTTTTTTTTTTTTTTTTTTTTTTTTTTTTAATAAATTTTATCTGATAAAATTATGCCCAATTAAATTATTCTAAACACATATCAATATACATATCAAATTAAAACAATTAATAATTTGCATAAAGGTTTGGCACGATGCCCTTTATTAGGTTTGTAATATTCATATGCCATGATCAAATTGCAAAAAAATAAGCGGAGCGTGTAAAATCGAGTTTAAAAAAAAATTTTACAAACCATATATACGGATCACCCTTTATGCATAATTATTAATTAAGCGAAAAGATAAAGAATAAAATCATACCCTTGAAGATCGAGCTTCCTCGGTGCAAGTTCACCTCAAATCCTTTCGCGTTCGACTTGAATCCACGGGTTTGGTTCCTTCCTTTGATCGGCGTTAGCCACCCGAATGTTTGGCCTCAGAGGTGATCCACGAGGAAGAAGAAAATTCAAGAAGAAGGGTGTTTGGCTAAACCTAGTTTTTTCTATCTCTATAAAGGTGTACTCTCCCAACAATTGGAATTATGTCGTATGTTGAAAAAATCGACAACCCATACCACCCATAATAAGACTCCTCTTATTTATAGATGTGGGCAACCCACCTTAACAATTAAGGAATTGGGTTTTTTTAATTAATTAAAATTCTTTTAATTAATTAAGCTCCCTAATCTTATTAGGGATAATTAATTAAACTCCTTTAACTAATTTTCCTTCTAATCGATTAGGAATAAGAAGTACTTATATTAAATTAATTCCTAAACTCTTTTAGAAATTAAAATAATAATAATTGTAATAATATTAATAAGACTCCTCTTATTAATTTATATTTAATATTTCTAAAATATTAAATAATAAATATTAAGCTATTTAATTTATTCTATCACCATAGATTAAATTAAATATATAACTATATATTATTACGATTATGCCATTAACTTCTTAAATAATTATTCTTCCTTTTATGGTGTGACCCTTTAGGTTCTCCGTATTAAATAGGTTGTGAATAAATCAATTAGAACAATTCTAATCTTATTTAAATAAATAAATTAAACAATTAATTTATTTAAATAAATAATATTTATTCTCTGATAGGGATAAGCCTCCTAGCGATCAGCGACTTTCCGGATAATATAGATTTCAACATTAATCATTAAAGAACCTTTGAGTAAATAATTCTTAAATCTGATTCAATCCTTCCCATCTGATGTCCCGATTAAATATAAGAGGCATGGAATTCTTTGTCGAGTCTTATTTTATTTAATTATATGTATTTCGATCTTAAATGCCTGACTCAAATAATGCAAATTAGAAACTCCTTTCTAATTTCATTACGCCTTAACCGAGGACTCTTTGGGTTGTCATTTATCGAATCACATAGGACATTTCTCTTCTTTTATTAGAAGTGGTAGATTCTTTATTGATCATACATTATCTCCATATACTGACTTATTATACCCAAGCATACCCTTTGATATACCTAAGGGTCTTAAGGAATAAGTCAAAGTATAACTCATCATACACAAGATACTATGATGATCTCAAAGTCAAGGATTACTTGTCTACTACTATCACTCTGAGGAATTCTATTGGTGAGGCAAATAAAACTCCATTAGGTATTCCTTAGCGAGCACGTTCGGTGAACTTATTCTCTAATAAGCACCTACATACTTGCTTTAGTGTCTCCACACAAATGATCGTGAGATCAATCATCCTCATCGATGAGCAAGCAGCGTATGTACCCGATCTATCAGGATTCACTAATCCCCGATTTAGTAATCGATGATTGGGAACTATTTTAGTTTTAAGCTTTCTAAGAATTTAGATCTCATTAGAATGATCATCATCATTATTCTAAAAGCATTGCTTAAAACTATGGGTTTATCACATATTATAAAAGCGACATCATGTAGATAATTAAAAGCCTTTAATAAATTAATACTTTTTATTAATAAATGAATAAGATTGTTCAAAGTATATGCTTTATCATCAAACATGATTGGCTTGTGTGCATACTACTTCTGTTAAGCCCTCTAGTTTTAATTTAGACCCACCATAAATATGATCACATCCTTAGTACCGGTAAAAGTACTTTAAGATGTTTTCAGCGACTCATAGTGAACTTCTCGAATATGGTGATCGACATCAGGTCTTGTATATTTCATTGCATACATGATAGTCACTCATGCGACCTCTCTTTTTTTGGAGTCTGTGGGGACTATTAAGAGATACACTCCATAGCTCATCGACATGAGACATCTCTTGGAGTTTGCCATGCTAAACGATTTTAGCATCAAATGAATATACGTTCCTTGGGTTAAGTCGAGCATCCTTTTGTATCTATCTATATAGATTTTATCCCCAATTAAGATACTCTTCCAAATCATTCATGGAGGAATGTTTAGACAACTTTATCTTTCTTGATTGTAGCATTGGTATGTTATTCCTCATCAGTAGTATATCAACATATAATACTAGAAATTTCACGGCGCTCCTTTGACCCTTTTGTACACACTAGAAGTCTTACCTCATCGAATGTAACTACGGATCATCATCTTCTATGATCGTACCTCATCATCATTATCCATGATGAATCCATACCTCTAGGTATCTTTGGTACTATTCGATTTATGATTGATTTGTGGTACAATAGGTCTATCTCTGAGTTCCTCTTATTTGACTTATAGTGTTTTGTGGTTCTTAAACTTTTCAAGATCTATTATCCTCCCACTAGCCCTTCAATGATAAACGCCTTTATCTTAGAAAGCGTGCGTGTTTGTAATAAACATCTTTTGCTAAGTAGAATTATAGAACATATACCTAAACTTACTTTAGGATGTCCCACAAATCTGTACATGTCAAATCTTGTCCCAAGCTTATCCTTCGAAACTTTTTCACATAAGTTGGACAACCCCTTATCTTAACATACTTAAGATTAGGAATCCCCCACATCCATAACTTTTATGGAGTCTTGAAATTTGGATTTTGAGGTTACCTTTTCGTAGATATGCAGTCATTTCTAGGACATGATCCTAGAAGGATACTGGAATGTCGCTAAAATCATTATGGATCGCACCATGTTCAACAAGGTAAGATTTTTCCTTTCAGATACATCAATCAATTTTTGCGTGTCTGGAGGCGTCCATTGTGAGAAAACCATTTGAGATGATCTAGAAACTTATTGAACAAGTATTTATTCCTTGATCTAATCAAAGAATCTTAATACTTTGCCAATTTGTTTCATTTCTGAATTCTTTGAACCTTTCAAATAATTCACACTTGTATTCGACAAATACACATTTGACTCTTTGAATGATCATCTCCTTTTCTTATACTAATTTGTTCAATATGCAAAATTATTTTCATGTAAGTCAGTATACAAAATTTATTAAGTAATATTCGGTTCTATACAAAACATTATTATTATAAATAGAACAACAATTGTTCTTAATTATAATACCAAAAAAATTTTATTGTCAACAATGAAAAGCGGAAATAATATTTTAACAAGAAGCTGGAATACAATAACAACTTATTGACTTAATAGATTTGCCGTAGCGATGCTAAACTATAAGTTTCTATAGCTAATGCAAACAACCTTTGCTTCATTTTACACACATAGGATTACTTATCTTTGTTTAACTTTCTACTTCTGCTTGGTCCCTTCATAAATCTATATTTATGATAACCAAAATCGGTATCCAATACCCAAGATCGGTATAACCTTTGTTTTTGCCTTTCTATTTACCTTCTTTGAATCGTTCTTCTTTTCAGAAGATCCTTACTCATAGATGCGAGCATGATGCATTGAGCCAACTGTGCATCATCTTGCCACTTTCTAAAAGTAGCAATGTCTTCCTCAGAGGCATTGTTTGCAAACATTGCAGGGATAGACGTATTAAGGGCATAAGATAGCTTTTCAGCTATGAGAACTATTCTCAAATTCCTTAACCAATCCGTTTAATTGATTCGATTAATTTAGTATCTAATATGCCCTTGATGATAGTAATTTTAGATTTTAGACATTGTAAAATTACGTAAATGAATTTGTAATTAACAACATTTTAACATACATTCTATTATTAATTACCAAAATAATTTAGGTCTTGTTTTAAATTGGTATCTCCCACTATTTTCTTCAAACTATATTACCCTCACTTATATAGTTCGGCAAAATCTAATTAAAGATTTGCTAGTGAGAATAAGGATCCCATTTCAAATGTATATAGCCTTGTGGTGACACAACAAACTATATATAAATAAATAGGTAGACAACTTTTGTCAATTACATCAACTATGCAACTCCTTGTATTTTGCCTCTTAGATTATTTTGATCAAGTGGTGGCACATCCAGAATCAAAATTATCCAAGTTAAGTCCGACCTAGCACTCCATATATTCAAAAAAAAAAAATATCATCCTTGTGGTGACACAACAAAACAATATTGTTCAATTTTCTTTATAAGCATCAAATGTGATAAATTAACATCTTAAATACTTAATACTTGCCTTGTGGTGACACAACAAACTCATATTAAATATTTAATACTCTATTAATTTTATCATGCTAGAAGGCGACGTTCGATATTCCAAATATCTTTGAGCGCTTAGGACTTAATATAAAAATTGAGGGGTTTGTTATTAATTTGTCTCATCTTGTTTAGTGGCATTGCATATATATATATAAAATACGCGTCATATTAATGAACATCGTAGCATGTTTGCATAATATATAATATATATAGTATAAGCATGCACATATAGAATACATATATTCAACTCTTTGAATGATCATCTCCTTTTCTTATACTAATTTGTTCGATATGCAAAAAAATTATTTTCATGTAAGTCAAGTATACAAAATTTATTAAGTAATATTCGATTCTATACAAAACATTATTATTATAAATAGAACAACAATTGTTCTTAATTATAATACCAAAGATTTCATTGTCCAACAATAAAATGGAAATAATATTTTAACAAGAAGCTGGAATACAATAACAACTTATTGACTTAATAGATTTGCCCGTAGGCATTGCTAAACTATAAGTTTCTATGGCTAATCAAAGCAACCTTTGCTTCATTTCCCACACATAGGATTACTTATCTTGTTTAACTTTCTACTTTTGCTTGGTCCTTCATAAATCTAAATTTATGATAACCAAAATCGGTATCCAATACCCAAGTAGAACCTTGACTTAAAGAAAAATTTATTTTAAATCATGAACAAATTTGTATTCATGATTGAAACTTCACTAAGCTTCTTTTGGTTAGCTCGCAAGATGCTTCTCGCAGTTTCTTTCGGTGTCGGGCTTATTGCGGTGCAAGCAAACTCCTTTGCTATCCGTGATCGGTTTTGTTCTTATTATCCTTTGTTTACGCCTTTTGTTTACCTTCTTTGAATCGTTCTTCTTTTAGGAAGATCCTTTGGCCCCTACCAAGAAGACATGGTCTTTCTTGGTTGGAAAGTGACTCTCAACATTTTTCAACATGTTAAGCAAATCAGCCAAAGGCGATATCTAGCTTCGTTCATATGAAAAATTCACATCAATTGTGAAAGGAGTCGGGAGTGAGTGCAAGATCAAATCTTGGCTCAACTCTCCATCCATGACAAAACTTCGTTGTCCTAATTGATCAATCAAATTGATAATGTTAAGGACTTTTATCATCTTTAGTGATGTCACCGGTCATTTCCAGATCGGAAGAGCTCCTTAGATGTCGATATCTATCGGTCCTACTTTCCTCACCATCAACTACTTGATGTGCGGGAATATAGT
This sequence comes from Panax quinquefolius, assembly GCA_020205615.1. Lineage (NCBI taxonomy): Eukaryota > Viridiplantae > Streptophyta > Magnoliopsida > Apiales > Araliaceae > Panax > Panax quinquefolius. Next base: position 36,294,627 of record CM035158.1, on the reverse strand, counting down.
AGAAGCATCCATAGTTTTCATGTATGGCTGAAGCTTGTTACTCATAGATGCGAGCATGATGCATTGAGCCAACTGTGCATCATCTTGCCACTTTCTAAAAGTAGCAATCTCTTCCTCAGAGGCATTGTCTGCAACCATTGCAGGGATAGGCGTATTAAGGACATAAGATAGCTTTTCAGCTATGAGAACTATTCTCAAATTCCTTAACCAATCCGTTTAATTAGGTCCGGTTAATTTAGCATCTAATATGCTTCGTAGTGATAGTAATTTTAGACATTGTAAAATTCTGTAAATGAATTTGTAATTAACAACATTTTAACATACATTCTATTATTAATTACCAAAATAAATTAGGTCTTGTTTTAAATTGGTATCTCCCACTATTTTCTTCAAACTATATTACCCTCACTTATATAGTTAAGCAAAAATCTAATTAAAGATTTGCTAGTGAGAATAAGGATCCCATTTCAAATGTATATAGCCTTGTGGTGACACAACAAACTATATATAAATAAATAGGTAGACAACTTTTGTCAATTACATCAACTATGCAACTCCTTGTATTTTGCCTCTTAGATTATTTTGATCAAGTGGTGGCACATCAGAATCAAAATTATCCAAGTTAAGTCGACCTAGCACTCCATATATTCAAAAAGAAAAATATCATCCTTGTGGTGACACAACAAAACAATATTGTTCAATTTTCTTTATAAGCATCAAATGTGATAAATTAACATTAAATACTTAATACTTGCCTTGTGGTGACACAACAAATTCATATTAAATATTTAATACTCTATTAATTTTATTATGCTAGAAAGCGGCGTTCGATATTCCAAATATCTTTGAACGCTTAGGACTTAATATAAAAATTGAGGGGTTTGTTATTAATTTGTCTCATCTTGTTTAAGCATATGCATTATATATATATATAAAATACGCGTCATATTAATGAACATGCGAAGCATGTTTGCATAATATATAATATATATATAGTATAAACATGCACATATAGAATACTATATTCTACCCGAATTGATTATGGACTTTTATTCTAGTTTGGTTCACTAGTGCCACCAAGTGAACCAAAAGGTCAAACCCTAGGGGTGCAAGAAATAATATTTAAATATAACTATTACATTTAAACTGGGGGCTCTATTACAAGCGGGTCTTCAAGCGCTTCTTTTCCTTGATCTCTAATTCTTCAAAATTAATTCTAAATATTCCTATTACAAAACTATTTTAAAATAAATAGAAACCTTGATCGCGATCGAGGGAAATACATAGGAGGAGATAGAATTTACATTAAGAAAAATTAGAGAAGGCGAGGTACTGTGAGACCCCATTTAATAAAACCCATACATTCATGCATCCAACTAAAATAAAATCCAATCATATTAATTGATAGTCCATAATCAATCCCATTTATTATCATACACATCACCATATGCATCGATAAATAACATTCATCTCATGAATAATAAACATTTAATATATATATTGATATCATTTAATGGGCAAATTTAGTTAGTATAAAATCTAATTTTGAATCAAAATAAACTCCTTTATTTTAATCCAAATTTAAATCAAAATAAAACTATTTTATTTTAATTTATCCAATTTTGAATAAAATAAACTATTTTATTTTAATCAAAATTTTTAATCAAAATAAACTCCTTTATTTTAATTAATTCGGAATCCAATTCCATATATATATAAAAAATCTTTAATTAAAATAAACTCTTTTATTTTAATTAATTATGGAATCAATTCCATAAAAAAAATTTATTAAAGGAAACACGGATATTCTTTCCTATTCACAAATAAACTTCTTTATTTTGAATAATATGAAATCATATTTCATATCTAAATAAACTCCTTTATTTAAGGAAATTAGGATTCTCTTTCCTATTCACAAATAAACTCTTTTATTTTGAATAATATGAAATCCCATTTCATATCTAAATAAACTCCTTTATTTAAGGAAACATGGATTCTCTTTCCTATTCACAAATAAACTCTTTTATTTTGAATAATATGAAATCATATTTCATATCTAAATAAACTTCTTTATTTAAGGAAATTATAGAATCCAATTTCAACTCTAATTAGTTATCATGGAATCCAATTCCAATTCTAATTAGTTAGCATGAAATTTAATTTTAAAATTAAAATAAATCTTTTATTTTAATATTTAAAATAAACCTTTTATTTTAAAATTAAAATTAATATTATTTTAATTATAAAATTATTAAGAATAATATATATATATATATATATAATATATATAATATATTATAATATAATAAAATAAATATATATATATATATATATATATATATATATGTTGTTCTCGATTTCCGTGCAACATGCATCTGCATAAAAAAAAAAATGACAAATCTCTCTTTAAAAAAAAATTTCACATTTGCCTTTTTTTTTTTATGTTCTTCTGATGATACCAAGTGGCCTTGAATTAGTGCCTTAAGAGATCGCCTTTTAAAAAAAAAAAAAATTGCATGACCTGTTAAATGCTTCTGCCGAAATCCTTATGAAACAAAAATCCCTTTTTCAAAAAAATTGATCCTGGCCACGTGATTAGCATGTAAAATAACCGAGGCATTTAACGGATTCAGCGCAACAAGCTTACAGAATTGCGTTTTTTTTTATTAAATTTTATACAATAAAATTATGCCCAATTAAATTGTTTTAAACACATATCAATATAATATAATTAAAATAATTAATAATTCGCATAAAGGTTTGGCTCTGATACCACTGTTAGGTTTGTAATATTCATGTGCGCAATCAAATTGCAAAATTAATGCTGAGCGTGTAAAAATCGAGTTTAAAAATTTACAAACCATATACCGGATCATCCTTTATGCATAATTATTAATTAAGCGAAAAAAAGATGAATAAGAATCATACCCTTGAAGATCGAGCTTCCTCGGTACAAGTTCACCTCGATCCTTTTCGCGTTCAACTTGAATCCACCGGATTTGGTTCCTTCCTTTGATCGGCGTTAGCCACCCAAATGTTTGGCCTCTGAGGTGATCCACCGAGGAAGAAGAAAATTCAAGAAGAAGGGTATTTGGCTCAAACCCTAGTTTTCTATCTACATAGAAAAGGTACTCTCCAACAAATTGGAATTATATACATTGAAAAAGTCAACAACCCCCACCACCCATAATAAGACTCCTCTTATTAATAGATGTGGGCAACCCACCTTAACAATTAAGGAATTGGGTTTTATTTAATTAATTAAATTCTTTTAATTAATTAAGCTCCCTAATCTTATTAGGGATAATTAATTAAACTCTTTTAATTAATTTAACCTCCTAATCTTATTAGGAATAAATGAAGTACTTATATTAAATTAATTCCTAAACTCTTTTAGAAATTAAAATAATAATAATTGTAATAATATTAATAAGACTCCTCTTATTAATTTATATTTAATATTTCTAAAATATTAAATAATAAATATTAAGCTATTTAATTTATTCTATCACCATAGATTAAATTAAATATACATAATATATTATTACGATTATGCCATTAACTTCTTAAATAATTATTCTTCCTTTTATGGTGTGACCCTTTAGGTTCTCCATATTAAACCTAGGTTGTGAATAAATCAATTAGAACAATTCTAATCTTATTTAAATAAATAAATTAAACAATTAATCTATTTAAATAAATAATATTTATTCTCTGATAGGATAAGCCTCCTAGCGATCAAGCGACTTTCCGGATAATATAGATTTCAACATTAATCATTAAAGAACCTTTGAGTAAATAGTTCCAAATCAATTCAATCCTTCCACCATCTGATGTCCCGATTAAATATAAGGCATGGAATTCTTCATCAAGTCTTATTTTATTTAATTATATGTATTTCGATCCTTAAATGCCTAACTCAAATAATGCAAATTAGAAACTTCTTTCTAATTTCATTACGCCTTTCGCCAAGGACTCTTTGGGTTGTCATTTATCGAATCACATAGGACATTCTCTTCTTTTATTAGAAGTGGTAGATTCTTTATTGATCATACATTATCTCCATATACAACTTATTATACCCAAGCATACCCTTTGATATACCCTAAGGGTCTTAAGGAATAAGTCAAAGTATAACTCATCATACACAAGATACTATGATGATCTCAAGTCCAAGGATTACTTGTACTACTATCACTACGAGAATTCCTATTGACAGCAAATAAAACTCCATTAGGTATTCCTTAGCGAGCCACGTTCAGTGAAGTTATTCTCTAATAAGCACCTACATACTTGCTTTAGTGTCTCCACACAAATGATCATGAGATCAATCATCCCCATCCAATGAGCAAGCAACGTATGTACCAATCTATCCGGATTCACTAATCCCCAATTTAGTAATCCAACGATTGGGAACTATTTTAGTTTTAAGCTTTCTAAAAATTTAGATCTCATTAGAATGATCATCATCATTATTCTAAAAGCATTGCTTAAAACTATGGGTTTATCACATATTATAAAACAGCATCATGTAGATAATTAAAAGCCTTTAATAAATTAATACTTTTTATTAATAAATGAATAAGATTGTTACAAAGTATATGCTTTATCATCAAACATGATTGGCTTGTGTGCATACTACTTTCAATCTCCACTTGCACTAAAGCCGATCGTCATGGTATCTTATACTTCTTCTCAAAGAAGTGATTATTATCACATTGGATAAGCTTTAGTTAATGGATATGTAATGTTGTTCTTGAGAGTCCACTATCTCTATAGTGATTTCCCATCTTTCAATGATTCTAATAATCAAATGAAAGTGCCACAACACATGTTTAGATCCAAGATGAGACTTGGGTACTATTCCTAGTTCTGTAATGAACTTTTAATCCAAACAATCAACTTGCAGCTTCATTTATAGCTATATACTTTGTCTTTATTGTGAGACCCCAGATTTTATCAATAAAGATTTAAATTTTGTCGAAATAATTTTTTAATATTATGGTGTGAATTTGAGATAATATTATAGTTGTGGGTAGTATTTATAAATTTTGCAAAGTATGCAAGTGGTTATATTATATTCGATTGGTGGGGAATATTCGGTTTAGCGAGGAATATTCGCATAACGGCTCAATCATTGGTGGACCCTAATGAAATTATTGTCGGATTGAGAAAAGCGACAAAAAATATTTTATTGAAATAACGGCGGAAGTTTTCTGGTTGATCTTGTTGAACTACTCGGTAGTAAAAAAATACGATGAATACGTGTGGTTGCATAGTAGTTTACGGTATTGATTATTGATGCTTATGTGAGAAGTCACTCGGTTTGATTCCATTATTGTCGATTAATAATATGAATTATTATAGCGATAATGACGTTTTGTTTTATTCAGTATTATTAACGTAATAAAAGCGAAACATCTTTTATATAAAATAGAATACTTTATTAAAGTTATTCTATAAATAGAATATATTATATTTTATTATGCATAGTGTTGCATAGTGTTTTGCATAGTATTTTGCATAGTATTGCATAGTGTTTGCATAGTAAAATGTTTTTATATAAATAGAATATATTATATTTTATTTAAAAGATTTTTCTTTAAATATGGACCGTCAGATTAAAGTAAATCAATCTGGACCGTTCATGGATTAATTATTATGCATTCCATTTTCCTATAAATAGAAGCTCATTCCTTCATTATTTTCTTACGAATTCATTGAAACTCTAGAGAGAGAAATTATAGAGAGAAACTATAGAGAGAAAGTTATAGAAAGAAGAAGAGTATTACTCGCTACTTCACTACTTCTATATTAGGTTCTTTTTACGGTAAGGGTGTTATTCTTTCTTCTTGAAGAGAACTTACATTATTCCATTCATTATTATTTTGTTGGAATAACTTTTGTAAAAGTGGTATACCCTATACATAACTTTGTATATGGCAGATATATCCTATACTTGGTGAAATCCTTATGTTATTCCATTCTTATTTATTACATTGGAATAACTTTGTATCATGTGAGTTTACCTATACTTGGTGACATTCTTCTATTATTACATTGGAACATCACATGCGTGTGTTTTACAGGACGGACTGGTTTAAAATCTTTATTATTCATTTGGAACATCACATGCGTGTGTTTTACACGGACTGGTTAAAATCTTTATCATTCATTGGAATATCCTATCTCTGTATGTTTTACACAGGATCCGGTTCCATCTTTATTATTACTGTTGGAACATCCACTTGCCGATTGTGAATTTCACACGACACTGGTTCCGTTATTATTATTACATTGGAATAACTTTGTCTGTACATCAATACCGCATGCATGGTGATTTCTTTTGTTATTCCATTCTTTATTATACCCGGTTGGTTAAAACTTTGACTTCTATACTCCATGAAATTAGTAGAATATCCTTGATATTTGCGTTTCATCCAGTATCTTTTCATGGAAATATTCTTCTGATCATTCTTGAATTTTACTCTACGAAACAGTATCATGTTGACAATTTGGACGTTAATAATTCATGGATTAAATAATTCTTGAACTTGTTTTATTGAATTATTATGTCATTGTCATCATCCTCATGTTATATTATGTTATCTTTGGCTTACGTGAATAGATGAACTTAGTATGATTATGACCAGGGATCATTCGGTATAATCATGACTTGATATAAATGATGTGACAAAAAGTCCTCGATTGGTTTTGTAATGCGTTGATGGATAGTTTTGGTATGATTATGACCGGGGTGATTCGGTATAGTCATGACCATTGATAATTTGATGAAAATCCTTGGCCGTAGTACGGGGATGATTAGATGTGGTGGTTTATTTATTAAAATTTGAGTCTCGTGATAAAAATTGATGAAAACCTTTTAAAACCTAAAAGATGGTAGACTTTATTCTCTACTTGACTCTTTTAATGGATTGCTTATTCGCTACTGATTAAACCGGTTGTCTATTGTATTTTATCGGTTTAACATCTTTGTTGAAGGCTAATGATAATTTATTACGCATTATCTTAGTCGTAATATTTCTTCTTTGGGCTAGTTGAGCTCACCCTTTCTTTCTTTGTTCTCTTCAGGAAATGAGAATATAAATTTGGGACGAGCTCTGGGAGCAGAGTAATGGTCGGAGGATAGCATTAGTTGTAAGACCCGAAATTTTTTAAATAAAAGGAATTTCCTTTATTTATTATTTTGAAATAGTAAGGGTTGATTTGATTAATGTGGATAGTTAAGGGTTAAATATGCAAATATTTCAAAATAAGCAAGTGGTTATAAAATATTCATTATCGTCGGGGAATATTCGTTTGGTCGTGGAATATTAAATCTTGTTGGGGAATATTAAATGCTGACGCAGCAGTGACCGTGTGTGGGCCCATGCTTGAAGCGATTGGATGAAGAAAGCGACAAATATAAGTTGTTTTTAAATAACTTGGCGTAGTTATTACAGATTATCTTGTTAAAATACCCGGTGGTTAAAACACACTAATCTGGCGTTGTTGAGCGATAGTACACGGTATTGCACCAATTATTGATTCTTACGTGAAGAAGGCACTACTCGATAATGGTTACGATAATTCTTATTCGATTATTTTATTGAGTTAATAATTGTTGCGTTGATATTTTATATTCTTTGTTGTTTTGATAATTGTCATTTACAAAGTATCTTTCATTATCGAAGCAATAATTCATATTATCTGAATAATATTATTAGATAACATTATTGGCAATGTCTAGAAAGTTACATCTCTGCAAGGAGAGGTTTGGTCATCTAATCTAATTGCTGGCGCTTGATGAAGAAATTCTTATTGAAAAGCCCCCTCTTTCGAGAGAAGCGCTGGTTGTCAATATTGTGATTACGTAATATTATTTGTGAATAATTAATTATTGATTTATATGATGAGGAAAATATTGATTTTATGTGGATATAGATGGAGAAATTTTTTAAAATGACAATTGTTGAAAATTAATATTTTATCTTTTTACGATAAAATAATTCATTTAAATATATTATTTTAATAATATATTAGCGGTGATATTTTTACAATGAATGTGGGATATATGAGTATATGAGGAGGAAGAGTATTTTGTGGCATTAAATGTTTAACACATGTTTTGTGTGTTGGTGGACACAATTATTAATAGAAATTTGATTATAGCTTGTAAAATCACCTATTTGTGGATTTCGGTCAATTTCTATTTGGAATTTGGAAAAACTTTCTTACGCAAAGTTGTAGAGAATTGAATTTCCTATAAAAACTCGCGTGATTCAAATTTTTTTGATGAAAGGGCTATTTATTATGAATTATTGAAGTTAGAAGTTAGAAATAATTAATTTTGGGAGTTTTAGTTAATTATTTTGAGAAAAACGTTTTTTGCAACTAAGTTGGCCTCACATGTGATTCAAATGGGCTGAGATCAGTTGTCTAAAGGTGGGCTAAAGAAAATGTGAAAATATATTAATATTATATTCAATTTTACGCTTTGGTGTTCTAAGCATTTTCTATAAATAGGGTGCTTAGGTTAGAATTGAAAAACACACGTAAACCGAAGTTTCTTCTCTATTTCTCTCTCGATATATTGAGCGTATTCTTGTGAGTATACTTTGAGTATTGTTAGGCGGTGCAAGTTTCCTTGAGACTATACCCGGTATTCCACTAGAAGTACTAATCTTTTCGAGGTAAGGAATATTATTTTTTAAGTAATGATATTATTTCTTCAATATCATTATCTTTGAAATGTTGATCTGAAGTTTTATCAAATTTGGAACTTTTTCATGTCGGGAGTTACTATTCATGGGTTACTATTCATGAGTTACTATTCACGAGTTACTATTCATGAGTTCTTATTCACGAGTTCTTATTCACGAGTACTATTAAATGAAGCGTGAAGATGTTTTTGTGGAATTTCTATCTTTTGGTGTGAGTTACTATTCACGTATCGACCTTTATTCACGTATCTGGCACTATTCACGATATACTGGTACTATTCATAGAAAAATAAAATTTCTTCTTTTCGTCCAAAACATCTATTACGGATACTAACTCGATTGTATCCATGTTTTGATCATTCTTGAATTTTACACCACTATGATTATTTTTGAGGTATTTTTGGGCGTGGATAAAACCAAGTACGAATCCTTAATCCTTAATCCTTGTCATTTTGTTTCCTTTGGATTCGTTTCTTTAAAATATTTTCATCATCCTCGGTCTTAAATGATGATATTATTGAATATCTTTTGGCTTTGTAGTGCAAAGATGAATGATTTCGAAGAATATCTTTGGCTGTAGTGCAAAGATGAGCAGTGTTGAGATGAACATGGCCGATTGATTAATATCTTTGGCACGTAGTGCAAAGATGAGCAGTGTTGAGATGAACATGACCGATTGATTAATATCTTTGGCATGTAGTGCAAAGATGAACAAGTGTTTAAATGAACATGACCTAACTAATGAATATCTTTGATAGTGCAAAGATGAATATTTGATTCAGATGCATATTGATTGATGTTACGAGGATAAAATATTGATGATGAACTGTTAAATTCATAGATTATAGTAGATTTCATTCTCTACGTAACTCTTCTATGAATTATTATTTCCATTGCGAATATTGATCACGAAACTTGTTGTCTATTGTATTCTATCGATTTTTTCCTGTTGAAGACTAACGATAATTTGTTGTATATTATCTTAGTCATAATATTCTTTCTTGAGCTAGTTGAGCTCACCCTTTTCCTTTTTGTTCCATTTTTTTCTCGGGAGGCGAGAATATAGCGAAGTGCGAGTCGGGGGTATGGAATGAAGGTTTTAGAAAGGATTGTTTAGTAGTCCTCACCATTTTGTAAAATAATGTATCAATAAAGGTGATGAGGATTTATTTGAGTATAGATATTGTCTAGAAGATAATATTTGTATTCAAACTCACGATTTTCTTGTTGTAATAATAAAGTTGTAGTTGTTTTACGTACCATGTATTTGGCGACTCGAGAATGGGTGTTGTGTATACTATTTTGGGGCGTCACGGTTAATATCGAGCTTAGGGATATGATCTCTGGCGGAGATCGGGGAATAGAACTAGGAGGGGGAGGCGAGTAAATCCTTCGCTAGTGTGTCCTACTAAGCTTATTTGTTAGTTGGTCGTTATATAGGGATATTATGTGATATATTGATTTCCTTAATTAACCCTTATTTTATAGCGGTATTTGAGAATGTCGTGAGAATATTAATGATTGGAGTAAATGAGGCCGTGGAGATGCTGTACTCACCAACGAGGAGAGCGTGCAGCAGTGGCAATGTTCCTCTGTGAACAACACCCCTTGAAGCGAGATGATGAGCGAGGGGATGTTTAGAAGCTTTTTGCGGTTCATGCAAAAATCGAGACGAGGAGACTTCGTGTTCAAAATGAGGAGGAAATGATAGCAATTCACGAGTGGTCACGAAAGCAGTTCAAAGAGTTGGGACCACGAGTGGGGGAAGCGGATCCGATTAGGCGGAGGCGTGGGTCAAACAAATTACCAAGATATTCGATGTCTTGGGATGCGGAGGAGCAGAAAGTTCCATTCGCCACCTTTATGTTAAAGTGGCGGGTGATTCTTGGTGGGAATCGTGAAGCGTACCCATCCGGTACTTTCGGCATGTCGTGGGAGAGCGTTTGAAAGCAGTTCAATGACAAGTACTTCCACGAAAGTATTCGTTATATGAAGGAAGTGGAGTTTATTAGACTAGAAGCGAGAATAACATGGCGGGTGTCCCGATGACGAGGCGAAGTTAGCGGAGTTATCGAGTTGCACCTCATTTGGTGGAGAATGAGGAGCATTATGGCGGATGTTTACGAGAGGTTTGAAACCCGAGCATACGTCGATATCTCATTTCTCATAAATTTTCTCTCTATTCGGATGTTGTCAGCGGGGCTCGGTTGTTAGAAGCGAGATAACGATAATACGTTCAAGCAGGGGACCATAACCGAGGATCATCCAAGAAGATAGCGATCATCGAATAACGATAACCCGGCGGAGAAAGAAGAATCTGAGACAAAGCGGTAACCACTCTGGTGGTAATCGTGGCCATGAAAATAGAAGAAGCGAGTGGGAGGAGATTTTAAAAGAGGAGATTCAACAACGACCATGTGAAGGCGACAAGCGGCGCTGTGTGCAACTAGTTTTAAGGGAGGAGAAGCGACCACCGGTAAGTATGTTACAAATCGGGAAAGAGGGACATATCCCCAAAGCGCCCTAGCAGTTTAAGGTATGCTATAATTGTGGAAAAGAAGGACATATCGCTTTCGAGATTATGCGATATCGAAACCGATCCGGCGAGAATGGTGACTCAAAAGGATGTCGAGAAAAGTCAAAGTCAGCGGTTCTTGGAAGAAGCGTTTGTCGTGGCCGGTCAAAATGCAAGGAAACGACGAAGTTAGCAGGTTAGTCAATTATAAATTCTTACGAAGTATATACCTTACTAGATATCGGTTCTACCCATTCTTTTCTCTCTCTTACTTGCGCTCAAGCGTTTAAACTTGACTCAGGAGAAATTAGACTTTGACCTATCTGTGGAAACTCAGTTAGGAGAAACTTTCATCACATCCTTTGTTTATAAATCTTGCTTGATTGAGTTGGCACTATCACATTACAGTTAACCTTATTTCTATAGAGATATTTGCTTTTGATGTGATTTTAAGGTTAACTACTCATCATGTAAAATTGATTATTTTTGTAAGGTTGTTAGTTTTCATATTCTAAGCAACTTTGTTATTCAAATTCAAGCAATCAAAACATTGTAGTCAAACATTTTCATATCAAGCCATGAAGTCATTCGTTTATTACGGATGTCAAATTTTCTTAGTCCATGTTATGGATTTGAATAAAGACACGTCGATTTGAATAATATTCTGTTGTTATTGATTTTTCTGACGTATATTTCTGAAGAATTTCTTGGCTTACTCCCAAAGCACGATATTAAATTTTGTATCGACTTTGAACCCGGTACAAAACTCATTTCTAAAATCTCATATCGAATGGCTCTATTGAACTTGAGGAGTTAAAAATTCAACTATAGAATTTGGTACACGAGCCTTTATCTTGTGACTTCCTTTGTGGAATTCACTAGCCGAGACTCTCTGGGGACATCATATTAGATGCGATAGTAAAGCGATAGGTGTCATTGTGACGTCTTATCCAAGATTGGGATATGAGTCACGAGTTGAGAGCAACCTAAGTCAAGAATCGAAATCGTAGCTTTCTAGGCTTAGTTGGTTATTATCGGAGATTCGTTGAAGGATATTCTCGAATCGCTATTCCATTAACTTATGACTAACTCGTAGAGATACAAAATTCGAATGGGAGCGAGGAATGTGGGAAGAGCTTGAAGAACTCAAGAGGAGACTCATTTAAGACGTATTACGATCATGCCATCTGGAAAAGCGAGCGTGGTAGCTAACGCGTTGAGTAGAAAGATCATATGCGAGGAGCGAGTGCGATGATGTCAAGTATCGCATAGAGACAACTTTAATAGAAAAAGTTAAGGTTGCTCGAGCCCCAGCCAGGTGATGCGCGCGTATGAAGAAGAAAGTACAAGAAGGAGCTATTAGGGCGAGAATTGATGAAGAAGGAATACTTGAGTCAACTCAGACTTTGTATTCCTAATGATTTTGATTTGAAGCATAGAATCATGATGGAGGCACACTGACACATTGTTTGCAATCCATCACAGGAGTACCAAAATGTATTATGATCTTCAACATACATTTTGGTGGAGCAAATGAGGAGAGAGATCGCGTAGTTTATCTCGAGATGTTTAACTTATCAACATGTAAAGGCAGAGCATCAAGTGCCAAAGGGTCCATTGCAACCACTTGAGATTTTGAAATGGAAGTGGGAACACATTACCACAATTTCATTACTAATCTTCCCAAGGTTTCTCAAGGCATAGATGCGATTTGGGTTATTGTTGATAGATTAACCATGTCTACTCATTTCTTACCGATCGAGAGACTTATTCCTTGAGCGTCTTTCTCGTATATGCGTAAATGAGATTGTGAGATTGCATGGCATGCCGGTATCCATAGTTTTGGGTTAGTTTGTAGAAATCTATGGGCGCAATTTACGATTAGGTTTGGCATACCATCCTCAAGCGGATGGGCAATCGAAAGGACTACTCTCGAACTCTTGAAGATATATTAAAACTACGTGTCCTAGATTTCAAAAGAAGTTGGGATAAGTACTTGCCATTGGTGGAATTCTCATACAACAATAGTTATTAAACAAATATAGGCATGGTTCCATTGAAGCATTATATGGACAAAAAAATGTCGTTCTCGATATGTTGGGATGAGGTGGGTGAAGCAACATTGTTGGGACCCAGAGTTAATGCGTATGACTACGAAAAGATCCAAATGATTCGACAAGCGTATACAAAGCGGCACAAGATCGACAAAAGAGTTATGCGGATCTTCATCGAAAGGGCGTGGAATTTAATGTAGGGGATCATGTATTGTTGCGAGTTGCTCCATGGAAGGGAGTTACAAGATTTGGGAAGAGAGGAAAGCTCAATCCATGATTTATTGGTCCATTTCAAATTCTTGACCGAGTAGGAAATGTAGCCTATAGACTTGCGTTACCTCAAAGTATGTCTCGTGTTCATAATGTGTTTCACATATCGTACTTCGTAAATATGTGAAAGACCCGAACCACGTTATTAAGTTAGAACCAGGACGAGATAGCCAGAAGACTTAACGTATGAGGAGGTACTGTCAAGATCTTGGATAGGAAGGAGCATGTCTACAGCATGAAAGGTCATACCACAAGTTAAAGTTTTGTGGAGGAATCATGCTATAGAGGAAATGACACAGGAATTGGAAGCGAAATGAAAGCGAGGTATCCTCACCTTTTGAAAACACCGTGCGTCGTCGTCAATTTCGGGACGAAATTTCATAAGGAGGGAGGTTGTAAGACCGAAATTTTTTAAATAAAAGGAATTTCCTTTATTTATTATTTTGAAATAGTAAGGGTTGATTTGATTAATGTGGATAGTTAAGGGTTAAATATGCAAATATTTCAAAATAAGCAAGTGGTTATAAAATATTCATTATCGTGGGGAATATTCGTTTGGTCGTGGAATATTAAATCTTTGTCGGGGAATATTAAATGCGACAGTATGACCATGTGTGGGCCCATAATGAAAGCGATTGGATGAAGAAAGCGACAAATATAAGTTGTTTTTAAATAGCTTGGCGTAGTTATTACAGATTATCTTGTTAAAATACCCGGTGGTTAAAACACACTAATCTGGCGTTGTTGAGCAGTAGCACGGTATTGCACCAATTATTGATTCTTACGTAAGAAGGCACTACTCAATAATGGTTACGATAATTCTTTATTCGATATTTTATTGAGTTAATAATTCTTTGCGTTGATATTTTATATTCTTTGTTGTTTTGATAATTGTCATTTACGGTATCTTTCATTATCGAAGCAATAATTCATATTATCTGAATAATATTATTAGATAACATTATTGGCAATGTCTAGAAAGTTACATACAGGAGAGTTTTGGTCATCTAATTGCGGCGCCTTGATGAAGAAATTCTTATTGGAAAGCCCCTCTTTCTGAGGAAGCGCTGGTTGTCGATATTGTGATTACGTAATATTATTTGTGAATAATTAATTATTGATTTATATGATGAGGAAAATATTGATTTTATGTGGATATAGTGGGAAAATTTTTAAAATGACAATTGTTGAAAATTAATATTTTATCTTTTACGATAAAATAATTCATTTAAATATATTATTTTAATAATATATTAACGGTGATATTTTTACAATGAATGTGGGATATATGAGTATATGAGGAGGAAGAGTATTTTGTGGCATTAAATGTTTAACACATGTTTTGTGTGTTGGTGGACACAATTATTGGTAGAAATTTGATTATAGCTTGTAAAATCACTGTTTGTGGATTTGGTCAATTTCTATTTGGAATTTGGAAAAACTTTCTTCTGCAAAGTTGTAGAGAATTGAATTTCCTATAAAAAAAAAGCGAGATTCGAATTTTCTGATGAAAGGGCTATTTATTATGAATTATTGAAGTTCCGAAGTTCCGAAATAATTAATTTTTGGGAGTTTTAGTTAATTATTTTGAGAAAAACGTTTTTTGCAACTAAGTTGGCCTCACATGTGATTCAAATGGGCTGAGATCAGTTGTCTAAGGTGGGCTAAAGAAAATGTGAAAAATATATTAATATTATATTCAATTTTACGCTTTGGTGTTCTAAGCATTTTCTATAAATAGGGTGCTTAGGTTAGAATTGAAAAACACACCAGAAACTGAAGTTTCTCTCTATTTCTCTCTCGATATATTGAGCGTATTCTTGTGAGTATACTTTGAGTATTGTTAGACGGTGCAAGTTTCCTTGAGACTTTATATACGGTATTCAAATTAGAAGTACTAATCTTTCGAGGTAAGGAATATTATTTTTTTTTTAAGTAATGATATTATTTCTTCAATATCATTATCTTTGAAATATTGATCTGAAGTTTTATCAAATTTGGAACTTTTTCATGTATCGGGGTTACTATTCATGGGTTACTATTCATGAGTTACTATTCACGATTCTATTCATGAGTTCTTATTCACGAGTTCTTATTCACGAGTACTATTCATGAAGCGTGAAGATGTTTTTGTGGAATTTCTATCTTTTGGTGTCGGAGTTACTATTCACGTATACGATCTTTATTCACGTATCTGGCACTATTCACGATATCTGACGGTACTATTCATAGAAAAATAAAATTTCTTCTTTTTTTCGTCCAAAAATCTCTATTACGGATACTAACTTCGATTGTATCCATGTTTTGATCATTCTTGAATTTTACACCACTATGATTATTTTTGAGGTATTTTTGGGCGTGGATAAAACCAAGTACGAATCCTTAATCCTTAATCCTTGTCATTTTGTTTCCTTTGGATTCGTTTCTTTAAAAATATTTTTCATCATCCTCGGTCTTAAATGATGATATTATTGAATATCTTTATTGTAGTGCGAGATGAATGATTTCTGAAGAATATCTTTGGCTGTAGTGCAAAGATGAGCAGTGTTGAGATGAACATGGCCGATTGATTAATATCTTTGGCACTGTAGTGCAAAGATGATCAGTGTTGAGATGCATGGCCGATTGATTAATATCTTTTGGCACTGTAGTGCAAAGATGAGCAGTGTTTAAATGAACATGACCGGTGATGAATATCTTTGGCTTTTGTAGTGCAAAGATGAATATTTGATTCGAGATGCATATTGATTGATGTTACTGGGGATAAAATATTGATGATGAACTATTAAATTCATAGATTATAGTAGATTTCATTCTCTACGTAACTCTTACATGAATTATTATTTTCATTGCGAATATTGATCCGAAACTTGTTGTCTATTGTATTCTATCGATTTTTCCTGTTGAAGACTAACGATAATTTGTTGTATATTATCTTAGTCATAATATTCTTTCTTGAGCTAGTTGAGCTCACCCTTTTCCTTTTTGTTCCATTTTTTTTCTCGGGAGGCGAGAATATAGCGAGTACTTAGTCGGGGTATGGAATGAAGGTTTTAGAAAAGTTGTTTAGTAGTCCTCACCATTTTTGTAAAATAATGTATCAATAAAGGTGATGAGGATTTATTTGAGTATAGATATTGTCTAGAAGATAATATTTGTATTCAAACTCACGATTTCTTGTTGTAATAATAAAGTTGTAGTTGTTTTCGTACCATGTATTTGGCGACTCGGAATGGGTGTTGTGTATACCTATTTTGGGGCGTCACGGTTAATATCGAGCTTAGGGATATGATCTCTGGCGGAGATCGGGGAATAGAACTAGGAGGAGAGGCGAGTAAATCCTTCGCTAGTGTGTCCTACTAAGCTTATTTGTTAGTTAGTCGGTATATAGGGATATTATGTGATATATTGATTTCCTTAATTAACCCTTATTTTATGGCGGTATTTGAGAATGTCGATTGAGAATATTAAAAGTGGAGTAAATGAGGCCAGTGGAGATGCTGTACTCACCAGCGAGGAGAGCGTGCAACAGTGGCAATGTTCCTCTGTGAACAAACACCAGCGAGATGATGAGCGAGGGGATGTTTAGAAGCTTTTTGCAGTTCATGCAAAATCGAGACGAGGAGACTCGTGTTCAAAATCTGAGGAGGAAATGATAGCAATTCACGAGTGGTCACATGCCCAAGCGAGTTCAAAGTTGGGACCACGAGAATTGGAGAAGCCGGATCCGATTAAAGGCGGAGGCGTGGGTCAAACAAATTACCAAGATATTCGATGTCTTGGGATGCGCGGAGAGCAGAAAGTTCCATTCGCCACCTTTATGTTCCGTGGCGAAGCGATTCTTGGTGGGAATCGTGAAGCGTACCCATCAATTGCACTTTCGGCATGTCATGGGAGGCGTTTGAAAGCAGTTCAATGACAAGTACTTCCACGAAAGTATTAAGTATATGAAGGAAGTGGAGTTTATTAGACTAGAAGCGAGAATAACATGGCGGTGTCCCGATCTGGCGAAGTTAGCGGAGTTATCGAGTTGCACCTCATTTGGTGGAGAATGAGGAGCGTATATAGCGGATGTTTACGAGAGGTTTGAAACCCGGCATACGTCGATATCTCATTTCTCATAAATTTTCTCTCTATTCGGATGTTGTCAGCGAGGGCTCGGTTGTTAGAAGCGAGATAACGAAAATACGTTCAATGAGGGACCATAACCGAGGATCATCAAGAAGATAGCGATCATCGAATAACGATAACCGGCGGAGAAAGAAGAATCTGAGACAAAGGCGGTAACCACTCGGTGGTAATCGTGGCCATGAAAATAGAAGAAGCGAGTGGGAGGAGATTTTAAAAGAGGAGATTCAACAACGACCATGTGAAGGCGCGGCGCTTGTAGCAACTAGTTTTAAGGGAGGAGAAGCGACCACCGGTCGTATATGTTACAAATGCGGGAAAGAGGGACATATCATTAAGCGCCCACAACAGTTTAAGGTATGCTATAATTGTGGAAAAGAAGGACATATCGCTCGAGATTATGCGATATCGAAACCCGATCCGGTGAGAATGGTGACTCAAAAGGATGTCCCGGAAAAGTCAAAGTCAGCGGTTCTTGGAAGGCGTTTGTGTGTGGCCGGTCAAAATCAAGAGAACACGACGAAGTTAGCACGGGTTAGTCAATTATAAATTCTTGCGAAGTATATACCTTACTAGATATCGGTTCTACCCATTCTTTTATCTCTCTTACTTGCGCTCAAGCGTTTAAACTTGACTCGGAGAAATTAGACTTTGACCTATCTGTGGAAACTCCGTTGGGAGAAACTTTCATCACATCCTTTGTTTATAAATCTTGCTTGATTGAGGTTGGCACTATCACATTACTGTTAACCTTATTTCTATAGAGATATTTGCTTTTGATGTGATTTTAAGGTTAACTACTCATCAAATGCAAAATTGATTATTTTTGTAAGGTTGTTAGTTTTCATATTCCTAAGCAACTTTGTTATTCAAATTCAAGCAATCAAACCATTGTAGTCAAACATTTTCATATCAAGCCATGAAGTCATTCGTTTATTACGGATGTCAAATTTTCTTAGTCCATGTTATGGATTTGAATAAAGACACGTCGATTTGAATAATATTCTGTTGTTATTTTTTTCCGACGTATTTCTGAAGAATTTCTTGGCTTACTCCCAAAGCGATATTAAATTTTGTATCGACTTTGAACCGGTACAAAACTCATTTCTAAAATCTCATATCGAATGGCTCTATTGAACTTGAGGAGTTAAAAATTCAACTATAGAATTTGGTACACGAGCCTTTATCTTGTGACTTCCTTTGTGGAATTCACTAAGCGAGACTCTCTGGGGGCGTCATATTAGATGCGATAGTAAAGCGATAGGTGTCATTGTGACGTCTTTATCCAAGATTGGGATATGAGTCACAGTTGAGAGTAACCTAAGTCGATGAATCGAAATACGTAGCTTTCTAGGCTTAGTTGGTTATTATCGGAGATTCGTTGAAGGATATTCTCGAATCGCTATTCCATTAACTTGGTGACTCGTAGAGATACAAAATTCGAATGGAGCGAGGAATGTGGGAAGAGCTTGAAGAACTCGAGAGGAGACTCATTTCGCACGTATTACGATCATGCCATCTGGAAAAGCGAGCGTGGTAGTGACGCGTTGAGTAGAAGATCATATGCGGGGAGCGAGTGCGATGATGTCAAGTATACGCATATAGAGCCAACTTTAATAGAAAAAGTTAAGGTTGCTCAAGCCCGCAGGCCAGAGGGTGATGCGTATGAAGAAGAAAGTACAAGAAGGAGCTATTAGGGAGCGAGAATTGATGAAGAAGGAATACTTGAGTCAACTCGGACTTTGTATTCCTAATGATTTTGATTTGAAGCATAGAATCATGATGGAGGCACACAACACATTGTTTGCAATCCATCCTGGGAGTACCAAAATGTATTATGATCTTCAACATACATTTTGGTGGAGCAATATGAGGAGAGAGATCGCGTAGTTTATCTCGAGATGTTTAACTTATCAACATGTAAAGGCGAGCATCAAGTGCCAAAGGGTCCATTGCAACCACTTGAGATTTTGAAATGGAAGTGGGAACACATTACCCTGAATTTCATTACTAATCTTCCCAAGGTTTCTCAAGGCATAGATGCGATTTGGGTTATTGTTGATAGATTAACCATGTCTACTCATTTTCTACCAAATCTGAGAGACTTATTCCTTGAGCGTCTTTCTCGTATATGCGTAAATGAGATTGTGAGATTGCATGGCATGCCGGTATCCATAGTTTTGGGTTAGTTTGTAGAAAGCTATGAAAGGAGCGAATTTACGATTGATTTGGCATACCATCCTCAAAGCGGATGGGCAATCGAAGGACTACTCAAACTCTTGAAGATATATTAAAACTACGTGTCCTAGATTTCAAAGGAAGTTGGGATAAGTACTTGCCATTGGTGGAATTCTCATACAACAATAGTTATTAAACAAATATAGGCATGGTTCCATTGAAGCATTATATGGACAAAAATGTCGTTCTCGATATGTTGGGATGAGGTGGGTGAAGCAACATTGTTGGGACGAGTTAATACGTATGACTACCGAAAAGATCCAAATGATTCGACAGCGTATACAAAGCGGCACAAGATCGACAAAAGAGTTATGCGGATCTTCATCGAAAGGGCGTGGAATTTAATGTAGGGGATCATGTATTGTTGCGAGTTGCTCCATGGAAGGGAGTTACAAGATTTGGGAAGAGAGGAAAGCTCGATCCATGATTTATTGGTCCATTTCAAATTCTTGACCGAAGTAGGAAATGTAGCCTATAGACTTGCGTTACCTCAAAGTATGTCTCGTGTTCATAATGTGTTTCACATATCGTACTTCGTAATATATATGAGACCCAAACCACGTTATTGAGTTAGAAGCCAGGACGAGATAGTGAAGACTTAACGTATGAGGAGGTACTGTCAAGATCTTGGATAGGAAGGAGCATGTCCCTACTGCATGAAAGGTCATACCACAAGTTAAAGTTTTGTGGAGGAATCATGCTATAGAGGAAATGACACTGGGAATTGGAAGCGGAAATGAAAGCGAGGTATCCTCACCTTTTGAAACACACCAGTCGTCGTCGATTCGAGAGGACGAAATTTCTTAAGGAGGGACGTTGTAAGACCCCGAAAATTTTTTTAAATAAAAGGAATTTCCTTTATTTATTATTTTGAAATAGTAAGGGTTGATTTGATTAATGTGGATAGTTAAGGGTTAAATATGCAAATATTTCAAAATAAGCAAGTGGTTATAAAATATTCATTATCGTTAGGGAATATTCGTTTGGTCGTGGAATATTAAATCTTGTCGGGAAATATTAAATGCGACGTAGTAGCGACCATGTGTGGGCCCCATGTGAAAGCGATTGGATGAAGAAAATGACAAATATAAGTTTTTTTTAAATAACTTGGCGTAGTTATTACCAATTAATCTTTGTTAAAATACCCGGTGGTTAAAACACACTAATATCTGGCGTTGTTGAGCAGTAGCACGGTATTGCACCAATTATTGATTCTTTACGAAGAAGGCCACTACTCGATAATGGTTACGATAATTCTTATTCGATATTTTATTGAGTTAATAATTCTTTGCGTTGATATTTTATATTCTTTGTTGTTTGATAATTGTCATTACGGTATCTTTCATTATCGAAGCAATAATTCATATTATCTGAATAATATTATTAGATAACATTATTGGCAATGTCTAGAAAGTTACATACTAAGGAGAGGTTTGGTCATCTAATTGCGGCTTGATGAAGAAATTCTTATTGGAAAGCCCCTCTTTCACAGGAGCGCACTGGTTGTCGATATTGTGATTACGTAATATTATTTGTGAATAATTAATTATTGATTTATATGATGAGGAAAATATTGATTTTATGTGGATATAGATGGAAAATTTTTAAAATGACAATTGTTGAAAATTAATATTTTATCTTTTACGATAAAATAATTCATTTAAATATATTATTTTAATAATATATTAGCGGTGATATTTTTACAATGAATGTGGGATATATGAGTATATGAGGAGGAAGAGTATTTTATGGCATTAAATGTTTAACACATGTTTTGTGTGTTGGTGGACACAATTATTAGTAGAAATTTGATTATAGCTTGTAAAATCACTGTTTGTGGATTTGGTCAATTTCTATTTGGAATTTGGAAAAACTTTCTTACGCAAAGTTGTAGAGAATTGAATTTCCTATAAAAACGCGCGTGATTGAATTTTCTGATGAAAGGGCTATTTATTATGAATTATTGAAGTTAGAAGTTCGAAATAATTAATTTTTGGGAGTTTTAGTTAATTATTTTGAGAAAAACGTTTTTTGCAACTAAGTTGGCCTCACATGTGATTCAAATGGGCTGAGATCAGTTGTCTAAGGTGGGCTAAAGAAAATGTGAAAAATATATTAATATTATATTCAATTTTCTTCTTTGGTGTTTAAGCATTTTCTATAAATAGGGTGCTTAGGTTAGAATTGAAAAACACACCGAAGCTGAAGTTTCTCTCTATTTTTCTCTCGATATATTGAGCGTATTATTGTGAGTATACTTTGAGTATTGTTAGGCGGTGCAAGTTCCTTCAAGACTACTATACCCATTATTCATTTAGAAGTACTAATCTTCGAGGAGGTAAGGAATATTATTTTTTCGTAATGATATTATTTCTTCAATATCATTATCTTTGAAATGTTGATCTGAAGTTTTATCAAATTTGGAACTTTTTCATATGGGGTTACTATTCATGGGTTACTATTCATGAGTTACTATTCACGAGTTCTTATTCATGAGTTCTTATTCACGAGTTCTTATTCACGAGTACTATTCATGAAGCGTGAAGATGTTTTTGTGGAATTTCTATCTTTTGGTGTCGGAGTTACTATTCACGTATCTGGCACTATTCACGATATCTGACAAGACTATTCACGTATCTGGTACTATTCATAGAAAAATAAAATTTCTTCTTTTTCGTCCAAAACATCTATTACGGATACTAACTTCGATTGTATCCATGTTTTGATCATTCTTGAATTTTACACCACTATGATTATTTTTGAGGTATTTTTGGGCGTGGATAAAACCAAATCGAATCCTTAATCCTTAATCCTTGTCATTTGTTTCCTTTGGATTCGTTTCTTTAAAAATATTTTTCATCATCCTCGGTCTTAAATGATGATATTATTGAATATCTTTGGCACTGTAGTGCAAAGATGAATGATTTCTGAAGAATATCTTTGGCCTATAGTGCAAAGATGAGCAGTGTTGAGATGAACATGGTGGAGATTGATTAATATCTTTGGCACGTAGTGCAAAGATGAGCAGTGTTGAGATGAACATGACCGATTGATTAATATCTTTGGCACAGTGCAAAGATGAGCAGTGTTTAAATGAACATGACGGTGATGAATATCTTTGGCTGTGAGTGCAAAGATGAATATTTGATTCGAGATGCATATTGATTGATGTTCTGAGGATAAAATATTGATGATGGTATTAAATTCATAGATTATAGTAGATTTCATTCTCTACGTAACTCTTCTATGAATTATTATTTTCATTGCGAATATTGATGCGAAACTTGTTGTCTATTGTATTCTATCGATTTTTTCCTGTTGAAGACTAACGATAATTTGTTGTATATTATCTTAGTCATAATATTCTTTTCTTGAGCTAGTTGAGCTCACCCTTTTCCTTTTGTTCCATTTTTCTCGGGAGGCGAGAATATAGCGAGTGCTAGTCGGGTATGGAATGAAGGTTTTAGAAAGGATTGTTTAGTAGTCCTCACCATTTTTGTAAAATAATGTATCAATAAAGGTGATGAGGATTTATTTGAGTATAGATATTGTCTAGAAGATAATATTTGTATTCAAACTCACAGTTTTACTGTTGTAATAATAAAGTTGTAGTTGTTTCTGTACCATGTATTTGGCGACTCAGAATGGGTGTTGTGTATACCTATTTTGGGGGCGTCACATTAGTAGTCCTCACTATTCTGTGAAATAGTGTGATAATAGTTGTAATGAGGACTCCTTTTGAGTTTGTATAATATCTAGTAGACAATATTTGTATTCAAACTCACAGTTTATGTCATATTGTAAACGACAGTTATATTAGTAAGTTTGTATTTGAATTTATGTACCATGTAAGTGGCGACCCAAGATGGGTGACGTATACTTAATTTTGGGGGCGTCACAGTTGGTATCAGAGCTTAGGGATATGATCCCTGGCTAAGATGTGAGATAAGAACTAAGAGGGGAGAGACGGGAAATTCCTTCGCTAGTATGACCTACCTAAGTTTATTTGGTATTTAATTGGTCGGTCAGAGTATAGGGATAATATTTGATATATTAATTAACCCTTGTGTTGTGGCAGTGTTTGGAAATGGCAGCTGAAAATATTCACAATGGAGTGAATGTGACAGTTATGACACCTTTAATCACTAATCGAGGTTAATGCAATTGTCGGAGACGAGGAACAAATTAGAGATATCCACGTAGTAAATGAAGAACTAATTGTTGCACCGAGCTAGTTAGGAGAGGTAGCAAATTTGAAAGTGAGGAAGAAGAGGAAGAAAGAGGAAGAAGAGGAACACGAGGAGAATTGGTTAGAAAGAATTTATGATCAAAACTTAGAATTACAAAATCGTGTTCGTGAGCTAGAAGAACAACGAGTTGAAGAAGCAGTAAACGGTCGTGGAACAAAGGGATACAACAATTCAAAATTGGATTACCCGATAAGTGATGCTCGAACAAAATCACGCTTTGGCGGGGTGTAAGATATTAAAGTTGGAATCGAGAATTTAAAATCAAAGATCATTTGAAAGAAGAAACAAGCGAACGAAGGAGAATAGGCGATGCATGGGTAAAAGGCGCACAACGCGTTGATAGTGTAGAAAAGACGTCCGATCCAATAAAGCCAAAATAGATGAAATGGACTTTGCTTTTTGGACAGCAATTGGGAGAACCCAACATCGAATTCGGAATTACCCTATGCATAGCGGTCAACCCGAATTCGATATGGATCGGAGAATAATGATTCAAATCATGGATCAGGAATGTGAAGAAGCACTTAAGGGTGGAATGTACCCTATAGTAAAGTCAAACTTCGGTAATTTAAGCGAGGCGTTTTGTCGAGAAACCGAACGAAGTTATTACGGGTAAATTAATTATTGCGAAGTCTATACTTTATTCAATACAAGTTCTACCCACTCTTTTATTCTACCTAGTTGTGTTCAATGTTTAAATTTGACTCCGAAAAAAAAAATTAGACTTTGATTTATCTATTGAAACTTCGTTGGGAGAAACCTTCGTTACCTCCTTTGTTTATTAATCTTGTTGTTTCAAATAAACACTTTCACGATCTTATATCTTTAAAAATTCTTTCCTTTGAGGTAATTTTTGAAACGATTGATTAACTACTTATTATTCTTTTTGTAAGGTTGTTAGCTTTCATATTCCTAACCAACTGTTATATACTGAATTCAAAGTAACCAAACCCTAAAGTTAATCTTTGTTATATCAAGCCATAAGTAAAGAGCCCCGATCCTTTCGTTGTTGACTTCCTTGTGTGGAATGCAATCAAGCCGGACTTTCGTAGGTGACATCGTGAATGAAGATGGCAAGTTTATAGGTATCATTGTGAGGTGCTATATCTAGGTTAAGGGATAGAAGTCACAGTTGGTATCAATGTAACGTACTATCCAAGTCTTGGATAAGAGTAGCGATTTTGAATGATATTTCTATCATTAATAAATTTCTTGACGTATTCTTGAAGATTTCTAGCCTACCCTAGGCGTGAAATCGAATTTTGTATTGACCCCAAAGAAAAACCCATTTCTTAAACCCTCAAATATTTCTTCAACTAAAATGAACAGTTTACGTGGTTTATGATGAAAGTCATAATAAAAGCATTGGAATAATGAAAATCATGGGTATATGAAGTATTAATAAGTTTTATGATGAGTTATGTTGGTTAGTATGTGAAAACATGAAAGTTTCTTAGAAATCACAAAGAGTTGAAAATCAGATTTTGGTGAAAAACGTAACATGAAATTCAATTGACCATATCTCCTATTATATTTTGAGTTTTTGAGTATGGTCAAGTCCTAGAGTTATATCTATGAGTTACCTAACTAATCCAAGTGGAATTACTGGAAAAGGTGTTGTAGATTTTTGTGTGGACTGATTTTAGCAAATGAGGCCAAAGCTGTAAATTTCGAAAATGCTACTGCCCAGAAACTTTAAGGGACTGTTTCAGCCACTTAAATTATGAGAAAATTCTGGGTTTTGGGACATGAAGGTATATGGTATAAAGTACCTCCTGTCCAAAAATGAGCTCATTCGACTTAAAATGAGCAAGTTATGACTATTTCAATATTTACGTTTTTAAATTTAAAACGCTATAACCGGAGTTCTATAACTCCGATGACCATGAAATTTAAACTGGAGGCTCACGTTAACATGTGTAAGGTCCTGCCAAGATTTGGGAATTTTTGGAGTTAAACTTGAGGTAGCTAATTTCTTAAGGAATTAATTAGAAATTGATTTTGAAAAATAGTAAATGAATTTTAAAAATCCGAGAAAAATATATTTTATTATGGGACTATATTATGCTAAATCCCAGAAAAGAAATATTTTGGGACTAATTTGGTATTTTTCATGAAAATAGTTTAGTTACGAACATATGAGTTAAATATGTTATGTGAAGTAACAAAGTTGAAAATAGGATTTTATGGCTAGAGAATCCTATATAGAGTATATGCATATTTTTTGATGAGGGATTTGATAATTGGTGATGATATTTTATGAGTATGGCATTTTTGAATGATTAAATGCATTATATGGTAAAGCGTAAACAATTAAGAAAAATTGTTTATTTAAGAAGTGATTAAAATATTGTTATAATATTAATGTTATTAGATTATGAGATTATTAAGTGATTGATAACATGGGGATATTCTTGAATCTGGATAAATTATATTATAAATGTTTAATATTTATCCTTTATCTCATTTGATTGATTCTTTATATCATTTTCCTCATGTTTATATTATGTTGAAAGTCATCTGTGGCCTGTAGTGCATAGATGGACTTGGTATGATTATGACCACGGATTATTCGGTATAATCATAACCGTAATTGAATACACAATTATCTTTGGACGTAGTGCATGGATAATTTGTGGTCGTGATACTAATGAATACACAATTATCTTTGGTAGTAGTGCATGGATAATTTGTGGTCGTGATACTTAATGAATACACAATTATCTTTCGTAGTAGTGCATGGATAATTTGTGGTCGTGATACTAATGAATACACAATTATCTTTGGTAGTAGTGCATGGATAATTTGTGGTCGTGATATCTTAATGAATACACAATTATCTTTGGTAGTAGTGCATGGATAATTTGTGGTCGTGATCTTAATGAATACACAATTATCTTTGGTAGTAGTGCATGGATAATTTGTGGTCGTGATATTAATGAATACACAATTATCTTTGGTAGTAGTGCATGGATAATTGTGGTCGGATATCTTAATGAATACACGATTATCTTTGGTAGTAGTGCATGGATAATTTGTGGTCGTGATACTAATGAATACACAATTATCTTTGGTAGTAGTGTATGGATAATTATGGTCGTGATACTAATGAATACACGATTATCTTTGGTAGTAGTGCATGGATAATTTGTGGTCGTGATACTAATGAATACACGATTATCTTTGGTAGTAGTGCATGGATAATTTGTGGTCGTGATCTTAATGAATATCCTTGGCATGTAGTGCAGGGATGATTCGATGATATGGATTAATTATTGAGCTGAGTCTCAGCAATAAAATATTAATTCACGGATGTGGTAAAAGTCATCTTTGGCCGTAGTACATTGATAGACTTGGTATGATTATGACCACGGATTATTCGGTATAATCATGGAGTAATTGAAAACACGAATATCCTTAGCCAAGATGGTGCATGGATAATTCATGGTTGTGATACTATTGTTGAGTCTCAAAGTATTATTGGTTTTACTGATTATATATCTTTGGCCCGTAGTGCAAAGATGAATTGTTAATAAATATCTTTGGCTGTAGTGCAAAAAGATGAATTGTTAATGAATATCTTTGGTAGGATTGCAAAGATGAACTTAATATTTTCAACGATAAAGGTATTCAAGGTATCCTCACCTCTTTATCATACCAGTAACGTACCCTAATTTCGAGGGCTAAATTCCATAAGGAGGGAGATTGTGAGACCCCAGATTTTATCAATAAAGATTTAAATTTTGTGAAATAATTTTTAATATTATGGTGTGAATTTGAGATAATATTATAGTTGTGGGTAGTATTTATAAATTTTGTAAAGTATGCAAGTGGTTATATTATATTCGATTGGTGGGGAATATTAGGTTTAGCAGGAATATTAAATATAACTACTCAATCATTGGTGGACCCACATGTGAGACCCCAGATTTTATCAATAAAGATTTAAATTTTGTCGAAATAATTTTTTATATTATGGTGTGAATTTAAGATAATATTATAGTTGTGGGTAGTATTTATAAATTTTGTAAAGTATGCAAGTGGTTATATTATATTCGATTGATGGGGAATATTCGGTTTAGCAAGGAATATTAAATACAACTACTCAATCATTGGTGGACCCCTAGCGAAATTATTGTCGGATTGAAAGCGACAAAAATATTTTATTAAAATAACGGCGGAAGTTTCTGGTTGATCTTGTTGAACTACTTTCGGTAGTAAAAATACGATGTCACGTGTGGTTGCATAGTAGCTTTACGGTATTGATTATTGATGCCTATGTGAGAAGTCACTCGGTTTGATTCCATTATTGTCGATTAATAATATGAATTATTATAGCGATAATGACGTTTTGTTTTATTCGTATTATTAACGTAATAAAAGCGAAACATCTTTATATATAAAATGAGAATACTTTATTAAAGTTATTCTATAAATAGAATATATTATATTTTATTATGCATAGTGTTGCATAGTGTTTTGCATAGTGTTTTGCATAGTGTTGCATAGTGTTTGCATAGTAAAATGTTTTTATATAAATAGAATATATTATATTTTATTTAAAAGATTTTGCTTTAAATATGGACCGTCGATTAAAGTAAATCAAACTGGATAGTTCATGGATTAATTACTTATGCATTTCATTTTCCTATAAATAGAAGCTCATTCCTTCATTATTTTCTTTACGAATTCATTGAAACTCAGAGAGAGAAATTATAGAGAGAAGCTATATAGAGAAAATTATAGAGAAAGAAGAAGAGTATTTTGCTACTTCACTACTTCTATATTAGGTTCTTTTTTACGGTGAGGGTGTTATTCTTTCTTCTTGAAGAGAACTTACATTATTCCATTCATTATTATTACATTGGAATAACTTTTGTAAAAGTGGCATACCCTATACATAACCTGTATACGCTGGCATACCCTATACTTGGTGAAATCCTTATGTTATTCCATTGCTTATTATTACATTGGAATAACTTTTGTATCTGTGGTTTACCCTATACTTGGTGACATTCTTCTATTATTACATTGGAACATCACATGCGTGTGTTTTACCTAGGACACGGTTCCGATTTTTATTATACATTGGAACATCACATGCGTGTGTTTTACAGGACGGTTAAAATCTTTATCATTCTGTTGGAATATCCTATCATGTGTTTTACAGGACTGGTTCCGTCTTTATTATTACATTGGAACATCACATGCATGTGTTTTACAGGACTGGTTAAAATCTTTATCATTCATTTGGAATATCCTATACGTGTGTTTTTACACCGGATCTGGTTCCATCTTTATTATTACATTGGAACATCACATGCGATTGTGAATTTCACGACTTTGGTTCCGTTATTATTATTCATTGGAATAACTTTGTCTATCATGCAATACCGCATGCATGGTGATTTCTTTTGTTATTCCATTCTTTATTATACTCGGTTGGTTAAAACTTTGACTTCTATACTCCATGAAATTAGTAGAATATCCTTGATATTTGCGTTTCATCCAAATATCTTTTCATGAAAATATTCTTCCGATCATTCTTGAATTTTACTCACTAAAACAAAGATATCATGTTGACAATTTGGGCGTTAATAATTCATGGATTAAATAATTCTTGAACTTGTTTTATTGAATTATTATGTCATTGTCATCATCCTCATGTTATATTATGTTATCTTTGGCTTACGTGCATAGATGAACTTAGTATGATTATGACGAGGATCATTCGGTATAATCATGACTTGATATAAATGATGTGACAAAAGTCCTCAATTGGCACGTAATGCGGTGATGGATAGTTTTTGGTATGATTATGACCGGGGGTGATTCGGTATAGTCATGACCATTGATAATTTGATGAAAATCCTTCGACCGTAGGTATGCGGGGATGATTAGATGTGGTGGTTTATTTATTAAAATTTGAGTCTCGGCGATAAAAGTGATGAAAACCTTTTAAAACCTAAAAGATAGTAGACTTTATTCTCTACTTGACTCTTTTAATGGATTGCTTATTCATTGCGGTTAAACCTGGTTGTCTATTGTATTTTATCGGTTTAACATTGTTGAAGGCTAATGATAATTTATTACGCATTATCTTAGTCATAATATTTCTTCTTGGGCTAGTTGAGCTCACCCTTTCTTTCCTTTGTTCTCTTGAGAAATGAGAACATAGTGGGACGAGTCGGGGAGCGGAGTAATGGTCCGGAGGATAGCATTAGTAGTCCTCACTATTACGTGAAATAGTGTGATAATAGTTGTAATGAGGACTCCTTTTGAGTTTGTATAATATCTAGTAGACAATATTTGTATTCAAACTCACGGTTTATTTCGTATTGTATACTACGTTAGGTTAGTAAGTTGTATTTGAATTTATGTACCATGTAAGTGGCGACCCAAGATGGGTGATGTATACCTAATTTTGGGGGCGTCACGGTTGGTATCGAGCCATAAGTGTGAAGAGCCCGAGAGCCTCATTTGGTGACTTCTGTTGATGGGGAATGCAAAGCGGACTCTCGTAGGGGGGCCGCCTTTTCTATGGCAAGTCGATAGACAGTACTAATGTGAGGTGTTGACATAAGTTGGTGTCCGAGTCACAGTTGGTATCGAGCTTAGGATATGATCCTGGCTAAGATGTGAGAATAGTACTAGGAGGGAGAGGCGGGAATTCCTTCACTAGTATGACCTACCTAAATTTATTTGGTATTTAATTGGTCGGTCGAGTATAGAATAATATGTGATATGTTAATTAACCCTTGTTTTGTGACAAAGATTTGAGAATGGCATCGAAAATCTTTGAGATAAGCAATGAAGCACATGAGAGTGTTGATTAGGTTCAAACAAAAGGTAACGACCAACAACACGATAATAATCATATTGGTGGCAAGCGGCTATCGAACAATGATAACCATCGTGGGGGAAATTATCATGCTAAGAATGGTAACCACTTGGTGGTAATCATGGCAAAGATAATAGAAGTGGAAATTTCAAGAAGAGAAGGTCATTTAGCTCGATTTTTTGTCGTATAGTGAAGTCAAGTCCATTTGGGATAGTGGCACCAAAGGTTGTCCCGCACAAACCAAAGCCATTAGTTTAGAGAGAGCGTTTTTTCTCGTGACGAGGAAGTGAATAAGATTATCACGGGTAAGTAATCATAAGCTCTTGCGAAGTCTATACCGTGTTAGATACCGTTCTACCCACTCTTTTATTTCACCTAGTTGCGTTCAACGTTTAAATTTGACTCCGGAGAATTTAGACTTTGACTTATTGGTTGAAACTTCGTTAGTAGGAGCCTTCGTTATCGCTACTATTTTTAAATCTTGTTTGATTCAAATAAACACTTTCACGTTACCTGTCGATCTTATCTTTTTGAAAATACTTGCCTTTGATGTGATTTTAGGAATCAATTGGTTAACTACTCATCATGCTTTTCGTAAGGTTGTTAGCTTTTATATTCATAACCAACTTTGTTATATACTGAATTCAAAGTAACCAAACCCTAAAGTTAATCCTTTGTTATATCAAGCCATAAGTAAAGAGCCCGATCCTTTCGTTGTTGACTTCCTTGTGTGGAATGCAAGAAGCCCGGGCTTTACGTAGGCGACATCGTGAATGAAGATGGCAAGTTTATAGGTATCATTGTGAGGTGCTATCTAGGTTAAGGGATAGAAGTCACAGTTGGTATTAATGTGACGTACTATCCAAGTCTTGGACGAGAGTATGATTTTGAATGATATTTCTATCATTAATAAATTTCTTGGCGTATTCTTGAAGACTTCCTAGCCTACCCTAGAGCGTGAAATCGAATTTTTGTATTGACCCCGAAGACAAAACCCATTTCTTAAACCCTCAAATATTTCGCAACTAAAATGAGCAATTTACGTGGTTTATGATGAAAGTCATAATAAAAGCATAGAAATGATGAAAATCATGGGTATATGAAGTATTAGTAAGTTTTAAGATGAGTTATG
Organism: Panax quinquefolius; assembly: GCA_020205615.1. NCBI lineage: Eukaryota > Viridiplantae > Streptophyta > Magnoliopsida > Apiales > Araliaceae > Panax > Panax quinquefolius. Next base: position 36,262,476 of record CM035158.1, on the reverse strand, counting down.
TTGGTTAGTATGTGAAAACATGAAAGTTTCTTAGAAATCACAAAGAGTTGAAAATCAGATTTTGGTGAAAAACGTAACATGAAATTCAATTGACCATATCTCCAATTATATTTTGAATTTTTGAGTATGGTCAAGTCCTAGAATTAGATCTATGAGTTACCTAACTAATCCAAGTGGAATTACTGGAAAAGGTGTTGTAGATTTTTGTGTGGACTGATTTTAGCAAAGGAGGCCAAAGCTGTAAATTTTGAAAATGCTACTGCCCAGAAACTTTAAGGGGCTGTTTCGGCCACTTAAATTATGAGAAAAATTCTGGTCTTTTGGGACATGAAGGTATATGGTATAAAGTACCTCCTGTCCAAAAATGAGCTCATTCTGACTTAAAATGAGCAAGTTATGACTATTTCAATATTTAGGTTTTTCCGAAAAAACGCTATATAACCGGAGTTCTATAACTCCGATGATCATGAAATTTAAACTGGAAGCTCACGTTAACATGTGTAATGTCCTGCCAAGATTTGGGAATTTTGGAGTTAAACTTGAGGTAGCTAATTTCTTAAGGAATTAAGTGGAAATTGATTTTGAAAAATAGTAAATGAATTTTAAAATTAAGGAAAAATATATTTTCATTATGGGATTATATTATGCTAAATCCCAGAAAAGAAATATTTTTGGAACTGATTTGGTATTTTTATGAAAATAGTTTAATTCTGAACATATGAGTTAAATATGTTATGTGAAGTAACAAAGTTGAAAATAGGATTATATGGCTAGAGAATCCTATATAGAGTATATGCATATTTTTTGAGGATTTGATCATTGGTGATGATATCTTATGAGTATGGCATTTTGAATGATTAAATGCATTATATGGTAAAGCGTAAACAATTAAGATAAATTGTTTATAAATTTAAGAAGTGATTAAAATATTGTTATAATATTAATGATATTAGATTATGAGATTATTAAGTGATTGATAACATGGGGATATTCTTGAATCTCGGATAAATTATATTATAAATGTTTAATATTTATCCTTTATCTCATTTGATTGATTCTTTATATCATTATCCTCATGCTTATATTATGTTGAAAGTCATACGTGGCTGTAGTGCATAGATGGACTTGGTATGATTATGACGAGGATTGTTTCGGTATAATCATAATCAGTAATTGAAAACACAATTATCTTTGGTAGTAGTGCATGGATAATTTGTGGTCGTGATACTAATGAATACACAATTATCTTTGGGGTAGTAGTGCATGGATAATTTGTGGTCGTGATACTTAATGAATACACAATTATCTTTGGTAGTAGTGCATGGATAATTTGTGGTCGTGATACTAATGAATACACAATTATCTTTGGTAGTAGTGCATGGATAATTTGTGGTCGTGATACTAATGAATACACGATTATCTTTTGCCGTAGTGCATGGATAATTTGTGGTCGTGATCTTAATGAATACACAATTATCTTTGGTAGTAGTGCATGGATAATTTGTGGTCGTGATACTTAATGAATACACAATTATCTTTGGTAGTAGTGCATGGATAATTTGTGGTCGCGGATATTAATGAATACACAATTATCTTTGGTAGTAGTGCATTGGATGGATAATTTGTGGTCGTGATACTAATGAATACATGATTATCTTTTTGGTAGTAGTGCATGGATAATTTGTGGTCGTGATACTAATGAATACACAATTATCTTTGGCCGCGAGTGCTTGGATAATTTGTGGTCGTGATACTAATGAATACACAAATTATCTTTGGTAGTAGTGCATGGATAATTTGTGGTCGTGATACTAATGAATATCCTTGGCACGTAGTGCGGGGATGATTCGATGATATGGATTAATTATTGAAATGAGTCTCAATGAATGAAATATTAATTCATGGATGTGGTAAAAGTCATCTTTGGTAGTAGTGCATTGATAGACTTGGTATGATTATGACCAAGGATTATTCGGTATAATCATGATCAGTAATTGAAAACACGAATATCCTTGGCGATTGGTGCATGGATAATTCGTGGTCGTGATACTATTAAGTCGCTGCGTCTCAAGCATTATTGGTTTTACGATTGTATATCTTTAGCTTTGTAGAAAAGATGAATTATTAATGAATATCTTTGGTAGGATTGCAAAAATGAATTTAATGTTTTCAACGATAAAAAGGTATTCAAGGTATCCTCACCTCTTTATCATATCAGTCGTACCCTAATTTCGAGGGCTTAAATTCCATAAGGAGGGAGATTGTGAGACCCCAGATTTTATCAATAAAGATTTAAATTTTGTGAAATAATTTTTTATATTATGGTGTGAATTTAAGATAATATTATAGTTGTGGGTAGTATTTATAAATTTTTGTAAAGTATGCAAGTGGTTATATTATATTCGATTGATGGGGAATATTCGGTTTAGCAAGGAATATTCGTACAACTACTCAATCATTGGTGGACCCTAATGAAATTATTATCGGATTGAGAAAACGACAAAAATATTTTATTAAAATAACGGCGGAAGTTTTACCTGGTTGATATTGTTGAACTACTACTCGGTAGTAAAAAAATACGATGTCGTGTGGTTGCATAGTAGCACACGGTATTGATTATTGATGCCTATGTGAGAAGTCACTCGGTTTGATTCCATTATTGTCGATTAATAATATGAATTATTATAGCGATAATGACGTTTTGTTTTATTAAGTATTATTAACGTAATAAAAGCGAAACATCTTTATATATAAAAGCAGAATACTTTATTAAAGTTATTCTATAAATAGAATATATTATATTTTATTATGCATAGTGTTGCATAGTGTTTTTGCATAGTGTTTTTGCATAGTGTTGCATAGTGTTTGCATAGTAAAATGTTTTTATATAAATAGAATATATTATATTTTATTTAAAAGATTTTGCTTTAAATATGGACCGCGTCGGATTAAAGTAAATCAATCTGGACCGTTCATGGATTAATTACTATGCATTTCATTTTCCTATAAATAGAAGCTCATTCCTTCATTATTTTCTACTGAATTCATTGAAACTCTAGAGAGAGAAATTATAGAGAGAAGCTATAGAGAGAAAATTATAGAAAGAAGAAGAGTATTTCGCTACTTCACTACTTCTATATTAGGTTCTTTTTTACGGTAAGAGGGTGTTATTCTTTCTTCTTGAAGAGAACTTACATTATTCCATTCATTATTATTACATTGGAATAACTTTGTAAAAGTGGCATACCCTATACATAACCTCAGATGTCATGGCAGATACCCTATACTTGGTGAAATCCTTATGTTATTCCGATTTGCTTATTATTCGTTGGAATAACTTTGATACGCATGGTTTACCCTATACTTGGTGACATTCTTCTATTATTCATTGGAACATCTCATACATGTTTTACACAGGACACTGGTTCCGCTTTTTATTATTACATTGGAACATCCTCGTCATACGTGTGTTTTACAAGGACTGGTTAAAATCTTTATCATTCTGTTGGAATATCCTATCTCGTGTGTTTTACACGGACTGGTAAAATCTTTATTATTCATTGGAACATCACATGCGTGTGTTTTACAGGGGACTGGTTAAAATCTTTATCATTCATTGGAATATCCTATTCGTGTGTTTTACAGGACCTGGTTCCATCTTTATTATTACATTGGAACATCCGCAGCCGGTGTGAATTTCACCGACTGGTTTAAATTATTATTATTCTCGTTGGAATAACTGTCATCTGCAAATACCGCATGCATGGTGATTTCTTTTGTTATTCCATTCTTTATTATACTCGGTTGGTTAAAACTTTGACTTCTATACTCCATGAAATTAGTAGAATATCCTTGATATTTGCGTTTCATCCAAAGATATCTTTTCATGAAAATATTCTTCCGATCATTCTTGAATTTTACTCTACGAAAACAAAGATCATGTTGACAATTTGGACGTTAATAATTCATGGATTAAATAATTCTTGAACTTGTTTTATTGAATTATTATGTCATTGTCATCATCCTCATGTTTATATTATGTTATCTTTGGCTTACGTGCATAGATGAACTTAGTATGATTATGACCGAGGATCATTCGGTATAATCATGACTTGATATAAATGATGTGACAAAAGTCCTCGAGTGGCTGTAATGCGATGATGGATAGTTTTTGGTATGATTATGACCGGGGTGATTCGGTATAGTCATGACCATTGATAATTTGATGAAAATCCTTGACCGTGGTAATGCGAGGGATGATTAGATGTGGTGGTTTATTTATTAAGTCGAGTCTCGGCGATAAAAGTGATGAAAACCTTTTAAAACCTAAAAGATAGTAGACTTTATTCTCTACTTGACTCTTTTAATGGATTGCTTATTCAAGCTGCGGTTAAACCTGGTTGTCTATTGTATTTTATCGGTTTAACCTTTGTTGAAGGCTAATGATAATTTATTCTCGCATTATCTTAGTCATAATATTTCTTCTTTGGGCTAGTTGAGCTCACCCTTTCTTTCCTTTGTTCTCTTGTGAAATGAGAACATATTTGAGACGAGTCTGGGGAGCGGAGTAATGGTCCAGAGGATAGCATTAGTAGTCTCACTATTATTCGTGAAATAGTGTGATAATAGTTGTAATGAGGACTCCTTTTGAGTTTGTATAATATCTAGTAAACAATATTTGTATTCAAACTCACGGTTTATTTCGTATTGTATACCTACAGTTAGGTTAGTAAGTTGTATTTGAATTTATGTACCATGTAAGTGGCGACCCAAGATGGGTGATGTATACCTAATTTTGGGGGCGTCACACCACAACAGAATTATTGTCGGATTGAGAAAACGACAAAAATATTTTATATGAAATAACGGCGGAAGTTTTACTGGTTGATCTTTGTTGAACTACTCGGTAGTAAAAGTACAAGAATACGATGTGGTTGCATAGTAGTAGCACAGTATTGATTATCGATGCTTATGTGAGAAGTCACTCGGTTTGATTCCATTATTGTCGATTAATAATATGAATTATTATAAGCGATAATGACGTTTTGTTTTATTCGTATTATTAACGTAATAAAAACGAAACATCTTTTTATATAAAATAGAATACTTTATTAAAGTTATTCTATAAATAGAATATATTATATTTTATTACGCATAGTGTTGCATAGTGTTTTGCATAGTATTTTGCATAGTATTGCATAGTGTTTGCATAGTAAAATGTTTTTATATAAATAGAATATATTATATTTTATTTAAAAGATTTTCTTTAAATATGGACCGTCGATTAAAGTAAATCAACTGGACCGTTCATGGATTAGTTACTATGCATTCCATTTTCCTATAAATAAGCTCATTCCTTCATTATTTTCTTTTAATTCATTGAAACTCTAGAGAGAGAAATTATAGAGAGAAACTATAGAGAGAAAGTTATAGAAAGAAGAAGAGTATTCTCGCTACTTCACTACTTCTATATTCAGTTCTTTTTACTAGTAAGGGGTGTTATTCTTTCTTCTTGAAGAGAGAACACATTATTCCATTCATTATTATTCATTGGAATAACTCGTAAAAGTGGCATACCCTATACATAACCAGATACGCGGAATACCCTATACTTGGTGAAATCCTTATGTTATTCCATTGCTTATTATTCTGTTGGAATAACTTTGTATACGTTATTTACCCTATACTTGGTGACATTCTTCTATTATTCGTTGGAACATCCATCATGTGTTTTACACGGACACGGTTCCAATTTTATTATTCTCGTTGGAACATCCATGCATGTGTTTTACACAGGACCGGTTAAAATCTTTATCATTCTCGTTAGAATATCCTATCGTGTGTTTTACAATCGGATCCGGGTTCCATCTTTATTATTCATTGGAACATCCCGCTTGGTGTGAATTTCACCGACCGGTTCCGTTATTATTATTCTGTTGAATAACTTCATGCTAAGTACCGCATGCATGGTGATTTCTTTTGTTATTCCATTCTTTATTATACCCAATTGGTTAAAACTTTGACTTCTATACTCCATGAAATTAGTAGAATATCCTCGATATTTGCGTTTCATCCAAAGATCTTTTCATGGAAATATTCTTCCGATCATTCTTGAATTTTACTCACTGAAAACAAAGATTATCATGTTGACAATTTGGACGTTAATAATTCATGGATTAAATAATTCTTGAACTTGTTTTATTGAATTACTATGTCATCATCATCATCCTCATGTTATATTATGTTATCTTTGGCTTACGTGCATAGATGAACTTAGTATGATTATGACCAGGATCATTCTAAGATAATCATGACTTGATATAAATGATGTGACAAAAGTCCTCAATTGGCCTGTAATGCGATGATGGATAGTTTTTGGTATGATTATGACGGGGGTGATTCGGTATAGTTTGACCATTGATAATTTGATGAAAATCCTTGACCGTGGTACGGGGATGATTAGATGTGGTGGTTTATTTATTAATTCGAGTCTCAAATGATAAAATTGATGAAAACCTTTAAAACCTAAAAGATAGTAGACTTTATTCTTTACTTGACTCTTTTAATGGATTGCTTATTCCACCGCAGATTAAACCTGGTTTATACATTGTATTTTATCGGTTTAACTTTGTTGAAGGCTAATGATAATTTATTCGCATTATCTTAGTCATAATATTTCTCATTGGGCTAGTTGAGCTCACCCTTTCTTTCACCGTTCTCTTCGTGAAATGAGAACATAGTTGGGACGAAGTCTGGGGAACGAAGTAATGGTCCGTAGAGGATAGCATTAGTAGTCCTCACTATTCTCGTGAAATAGTGTGATAATAGTTGTAATGAGGACTCCTTTTGAGTTTGTATAATATCTAGTAGACAATATTTGTATTCAAACTCACGCTTTATGTCGTATTGTACATTTACATTATATTAGTAAGTTGTATTTGAATTTATGTACCATGTAAGTGGTGACCCAAGATGGGTGACGTATACCTAATTTTGGGGGCGTCACATTTATCACTAAACCAGCAACTCTTTGCTGTTTGGAACCTTTCCAATTCACTGCACCACTGTTCAAGGTAACACTTTACCTTAAAGTGGATTTTCGGTCGTCTTGGTCTGTCTGAAAAACTTGAGTTTGTTAAGCCCTCTAGTTTTAATTTAGACCCACCATTAATATGATCACATCCTTAGTGCCGGTTAAGCACTTTAAGATGTTTTTCACTATCTTACAGTGATCTTCTCCAGAATATGACTGATCAACATCAGGTCTCGTATATTTCATTGCATACATGATTGTCACTCATGCGACCTCTCTTTTCGTGAGAGTCCGTGGGGACAATTAAGAGAGATACACTCCATGGCTCATCAACATGAGACATCTCTTGGAGTTTGCCATGCTAAACGACTTTAGCATCAAATGAATATACGTTCCTTGGGTTAAGTCGAGGATCCTTTTAAATCTATCTATATAGATTTATATCCCCAATTAAGATACTCTTCCAAATCATTCATGGAGGAATGTTTAGACAACTTTATCTTTACTGATTGTAGCATTGGTATGTTATTCCTCATCCGTAGTATATCAACATATAATACTAGAAATTTCACGACGCTCCCACTGACCCTTTTGTACACACTAGAAGTCTTACCTCATCGAATGTAACTCTGGATCATCATCTTCTATGATGTGTACCTCATCATCATCATCCATGATGAATCCATACCTCCTAGGTATCTTCGGTACTATTCCAGATTTACGATTCGGTTGTGGTACAATAGGTCTATCTATAGGTTCCTCTTATTTGACTTATAATGTTTTGTGGTTCTTGAACTCTTCAAGATCTATTATCCTCCCACTAGCCCCTTCAATGATAAACACCTTTATCTTAGAAGGCAGCGTGTTTCGTAACAAACACCTTTTGCTAAGTAGAATTATAGAACATATACCCTAAACTTACTTTAGGATGTCCCACAAATCTGTACATGTCAAATCTTGTCCCAAGCTTATCCTTTGAAACCATTTCACATAAGTTGGACAACCCCTTATCTTAACATACTTAAGATTAGGAATCCTCCCATCCATAACTTTTATGGAGTCTTGGGGTAGGATTTTGAGGTTACCTTTTTGAGATGTCGACCATTTCTAGGACATTATCCCAGAAGGATAGTGGAATGTCGGTAAAATCATTATGGACCGCACCATGTCCAACAAGGTACGATTTTTCATTTAGATACATCAATCAATTATTGCGTATCAGGATGTGTCCATTATGAGAAAACCATTTGAGATGATTTAGAAACTTATTGCTCAAGTATTTATTCCTTGATCTAATCAAAGAATCTTAATACATTGTCAATTTGTTTCACTTCTGAATTCTTTGAACCTTTCAAATAATTCACACTTGTAATATATATATATTACACGCTGCACTTAAATAAAGGAAATTTTGAAGCAGTACTGCACCACCATACTATATATATATATATATAATATATATACCGTATTATATATATATAATATATATATACCGTACTATATATATATATATTTATATATATACGGTTAATATATATATATATATATATATATATATATATATATATTATTCTCAATAATTTTATAATTAAAATAAAAGGTTTATTTTAATTTTAAATAAAAATTTATTTTAATTTTAAAATAATAGTTTTATTTTAATTTTAAAATTAAATTTCATGCTAACTAATATTTAGAATTGGAATTGGATTCCATGATAACTAATTAGAGTTGAAATTGGATTCTATAATTTCCTTAAATAAAGGAGTTTATTTAGATATGAAATAGATTTCATATTATTCAAAATAAAAGAGTTTATTTGTGAATAGGAAAGAGAATCCATGTTTCCTTAAATAAAGGAGTTTATTTAGATATGAAATAGATTTCATATTATTCAAAATAAAAGAGTTTATTTGTGAATAGGAAAGAGAATCCTAATTTTCTTAAATAAAGGAGTTTATTTAGATATGAAATAGATTTCATATTATTCAAAATAAAAGAGTTTATTTGTGAATAGGAAAGATAATCCGTGTTTCCTTTAATATTTTTTTTTACATGGAATTGGATTCCATAATTAATTAAAATAAAAGAGTTTATTTTAATTAAAGATTTTTTACATGGAATTGGATTCCATAATTAATTAAAATAAATGAGTTTATTTTAATTAAAATTTTTTATATATGGAATTGGATTCCATAATTAATTAAAATAAAGGAGTTTATCTTGATTAAAATTTTGATTAAAATAAAATAGTTTATTTTATTCAAAATTGAATAAATTAAAATAAAATAGTTTTATTTTGATTTAAATTTGGATTAAAATAAAGGAGTTTATTTTGATTCAAAATTAGATTTTATACTAACTAAATTTGCCCATTAAATGATATCAATATATATATTAAATGTTTATTATTCATGAGATGAATGTTATTTATTGATGCATATGGTGATGTGTATGATAATAAATGGGATTGATTATGGACTATTGACCAATATGATTGGATTTTATTTTAGTTGGATGCATGAATGTATGAGTTTTATTAAATGGGGTCTCACAGAACTTCGTCTTCTCTAATTTTTCTTAATGTAAATTCTATCTCCTCCTATGTACTTCCCTTGATTCTTTGATCAAGGTTTCTATTTATTTTAAAATAGTTTTGTAATAGGAATATTTAGAATTAATTTTGAAGAATTAGAGATCAAGGACAAGAAGCGCTTGAAGACCCAATTTGTAATAGAGCCAGGAGTTTAAATGTAATAGTTATATTTAAATATTATTTCTTGCACCCCTAGGGGTTTGACCTTTTGGTTCACTTGGTGGCACTAGTGAACCAAACTAGAATAAAAGTCCATAATCAATCCGGGTAGAATATAGTATTCTATATATGCATGCTTATACTATATATATTATATATTATGCAAACATGCGTCGCATGTTCATTAATACGACGCGTATTTTATATATATATGTGAATGCGCTAAACAAGATGAGACAAATTAATAACAAACCCCTCAATTTTTATATTAAGTCCTAAGCGTTCAAAGATATTTGGAATATCGAACGTCAGCTTTCTTCTAGCATGATAAAATTAATAGAGTATTAAATATTTAATATGAGTTTGTTGTGTCACCACAAGGCAAGTATTAAGTATTTAAGATGTTAATTTATCACATTTGATGCTTATAAAGAAAATTGAACAATATTGTTTTGTTGTGTCACCACAAGGATGATATTTTTCTTTTTGAATATATGGAGTGCTAGGTCGGACTTAACTTGGATAATTTTGATTTGGATGTGCCACCACTGATCAAAATAATCTAAGAGGCAAAAGAAAAGGAGTTCATAGTTGATGTAATTGACAAAAGTTGTCTACCTATTTATTTATATATAGTTTGTTGTGTCACCACAAGGCTATATACATTTGAAATGGGATCCTTATTCTCACTAGCTAATCTTTAATTAGATTTTGCTTCGAACTATATAAGTGAGGGTAATATAGTTTGAAGAAAATAGTAGGGAGATAGCAATTTAAAACAAGACCTAAATTATTTTGGTAATTAATAAAAGAATGTATGTTAAAATGTTGTTAATTACAAATTCATTTACATAATTTTACAATGTCTAAAATTACTATCACTGCGAAGCATATTAGATGCTAAATTAACCGCATGTAATTAAAGCGGATTGGTTAAGGAATTTGAGAATAGTTTTAATAGTGAAAAGCTATCTTATGTCCTTAATATCGCCTATCCTGCAGAATGGTTGCGCATAATGCCTCCGAGGAAGACATTGCTACTTTTAGAAAGTGGCAAGATGATGCACAGATTGGCTCAATGCATCATGCTCGCATCCATGAAGTAACTTGAGCTTCAACACAAGATGAAACTATGGATGCTCCTACTATATTATTCTGCATATCAAGTAGTTGATGGTGAGGAAAGTAGGACCGATAGATATCGAGATATCTAAGGAGCTCTTCCGATCTAGAATGGCCAATGGCACTATAATCTGCATAAAAAGTTCTTAACATAATCAATTTGATTGATCAATTAGGACAACTGGTTTTGTCATGGATGGAGAGTTGAGCCAAGATTTGATCTTGCACTCACTCCGGACTCCTTTCACAATTGTTGTGAATTTTCATATGAACAAGCTAGATATCGCCTTCGTTGATTTGCTTAACATGTTGAAAAATGATGAGAGTCACTTTCAACCAAGAAAGACCATGTCTTACTAGTAGAGGGCCAAAGGATCTTACGAAAAGAAGAACGATTCAAAGAAGGTAAATAGAAAGGCATAAACAAAGGATAATAAGAACAAAACCGATCACGGATAGCAAAGGAGTTTGCTTTCAACCGCAATAAGCCCGGACAACCGGAATGAAAGCTGAGAAGTATCTTGCAGAGGCTAACCAAAGAAGCTTAATGAAGTTTAGGTTATAAATACAAATTTGTTCATAATTTAAAATAAAATTTTCTTTAAGTCAAGGTTCTACTTGGGTATTGGATACCGATTTTTGGTTATCATAAATATAGATTTATGAAGGACCAAGCGTAAGTAGAAAGCTAAACAAATATAAATAATCCTATGTGTGGAAAATGAAGCAAAGGTTGCTGCATTAGCCATAGAAACTTATAGTTTAGCAATGCCTACGGGAAAATCTATTAAGTCAATAAGTTGTTATTGTATTCCATTTCTTGTTAAAAATATTATTTCTATTTTATTGTTGGACAATGAAATCTTTGGTATTATAATTAAGAACAATTGTTGTTCTATTTATAATAATAATGTTTTGTATAGAATCGAATATTACTTAATGAATTTTGTATACTTGACTTACGTGAAAATATATTTTGTATATTGAACAAACTAGTATAAGAAAAGGAGATGATCATTCAAAGAGTTGAATGTATGTATTTGCTGAAATACAAATGTGAATTATTTGAAAGGTTCAAACAATTCAGAAGTGAAACAAATTAACAAAGTATTAAGATTCTTTGATTAGATCAAGGAATAAATACTTGTGCAATAAGTTTCTAAATCACCTCAAATGGTTTTCTCATAATGGACGCCTCTCGATACATAATAATTGATTGATGTATCTGAAAGGAAAAATCGTACCTATTTGAACATGGTGCGATCCATAATGATTTTACCGACATTCCAGTATCCTTCTAGGGTTATGTCCTAGAAATGGCTACATATCTACGAAAAGGTAATCTCTAAATCCGGCCCAAGACTCCATAAAAGTTATGGACAGGGAGGATTCCTAATCTTAAGTATGTTAAGATAAGGGTTGTCCAACCTTATGTGAAACGGTTTCAAAGGATAAGCTTGGGATAAGATTTGACAAGTGTCGATTTGTGGGACATCCTAAAGTAAGTTTGGGGCATATGTTCTATAATCCTACATAGCAAAAGGTGTTTATCATAGAACACCCCGCCTTCTAAGATAATGGTGTTTATCATTAAAAAGGGCTAGTGGGAGGATAATAGATCTTGAAGAGTTCAAGAACCACAAAACACTATAAGTCAAATAAGAGGAACTCGTAGATAGACCTATTGTACCACAAATCAATCGTAAGTCTAGAATAGTACCAGAAGATACCTAGGAGGTATGGATTCATCATGGATGATGATGATGATGAGGTACGATCATAGAAGATGATGATCCGAGTTACATTCGATGAGGTAAGAAAGACTTAGTGTGTACAAAAGGGTCGATTGGGAGCGTCGTGAAATTTCTAGTATTATATGTTGATATACTACAGATAAGGAATGACATACCAATGCTACAATCAGTAATGATAAAGTTGTCTAAACATTCCTCCATGAATGATTTGGAAGAGTATCTTAATTGGGGATTTAAATCTATATAGATAGATTTAAGAGGATGCTCGAATTAACCCAAGGAACGTATATTCATTTGATGCTAAAGTCGTTTAGCATGGCAAACTCCAAGAGATGTTTCATGTCGATGAGCTATGAAGTGTATTTCTCTTAATAGTCCCCATAGACTCCAAAGAAGAGAGATCGCATGAGTGACAATCATGTATGCAATGAAATATACTGAGACACGATGTTGATCGATCATATTCGAGAAGATCCTTTGTAAGCAGTGAAAAACATCTTAAGTTCTTAACAAGCACTAAGGATGTGAGCATACATGGTGGGTGCGAATTAAAACTAGAGGGCTTTACTGACTCAAGTTTTCGAGACAAACCAAGACGATAGAAAATCCACTTTAAGGTAAAGTGTTACCTTGAGCAATTGGTGCGTTGAATTGGAAAGGTTCCAAACAAAGAAAAGAGTTCTTTGGTTTAGTGATAAAGACAAAGTATATAGCTATAAATGAAGCCGCAAGTTGATTGTTTGGATTAAAAGTTCATTACAGAACTAGGAATAGTTCCCAAGTCTCATCTTAGATCTAAACATGTGTTGTGGCACTTTCATTTGATTATTAGAATCATTGAAAGATGGGAAATCACTATAGAGATAGTGGACTCTCAAGAACAACATTACATATCCATTAACTAAAGCTTATCCAACAAAGCGGGATAATCGTCACTTAGAGAAGAAGAGTATAAGATACCATGACGATTGGCTTTAGTGCAAGTGGGAGATTGAAAGTAGTATGCACACAAGCCAATCATGTTTGATGATAAAGCATATACTTTGTAACAATCTTATTCATTTATTAATAAAAAGTATTAATTTATTAAAGGCTTTTAATTATCGACATGATGCTGTTTTATAATATGTGATAAACCCATAGTTTTAATCAATGCTTTTAGAATAATGATGATGATCATTCTAATGAGATCTAAATTCTTAGAAAGCTTAAAACTAAAATAGTTCCCAATCATTGGATTACTAAATTGGGGATTAGTGAATCCGGATAGATTGGTACATACGTTGCTTGCTCATTGAATGAGGATGATTGATCTCATGATCATTTGTGTGGAGACACTAAAGCAAGTATGTAGGTGCTTATTAGAGAATAAGTTCACTGAACGTGGCTCGCTAAGGAATACCTAATGAAGTTTTATTTGCCTGTCAATAGGAATTCCTGTAGTGATAGTAGTACAAGTGATCCTTGGACTTGAGATCATCATAGTATCTTGTGTATGATGAGTTATACTTTGACTTATTCCTTAAGACCCTTAGGGTATATCAAAGGGTATGCTTGGATATAATAAGTTGTACATGGAGATAATGTATGATCAATAAAGAATCTACCACTTCTAATAAAAGAAGAGAAATGTCTATGTGATTTGATAAATGACAACCCAGTGAGTCCTTGGCTAAGGCGAGAATGAAATTAGAAAGGAGTTTCTAATTTGCATTATTTGAGTTGTGCATTTAAGGATCGAAATACATATAAATAAATAAAATAAGACTTGTGGTAATTCCATGTCTTATATTTAATTGGGACATTGTATGGTGGAAGGATTGAATTGTACGGTAACTATTTACTCAAAGGTTCTTTAATGATTAATGTTGAAATCTATATTATCCAGGAAAGTCGTTGATCGCTAGGGAGGCTTATCACTATTGTAGAATAAATTTTATTTATTTAAATAAATTAATTGTTTAATTTATTTATTTAAATAAGATTAGAATTGTTCTAATTGATTTATTCACAATAGGTTTAATATGGAGAACCTAAAGGGTCACACCATAAAAGGAAGAATAATTATTTAAGAAGTTAATGGCATAATCGTAATAATATGTTAAGTATATTTAATTTAATCTATGGTGATAGAATAAATTAAATAGCTTAATATTTATTATTTAATATTTTAGAAATATTAAATATAAATTAATAAGAGGAGTCTTATTAATATTATTACAATTATTATTATTTTAATTTCTAAAAGAGTTTAGGAATTAATTTAATATAAGTACTCTCATTTATTCCTAATAGGATTAGGAGGTTAAATTAATTAAAAGAGTTTAATTAATTATCCCTAATTAGATTAGGGAGCTTAATTAATTAAAAGAATTTAATTAATTAAATAAACCCAATTCCTTAATTGTTAAGGTAGGTTGCCCACATCTATAAATAAGAGGAGTCTTATTATGGGTGGGGGGTTGTTGACGGGTGGGGGGTTGTTGACTTTTTCAACATACGACATAATTCCAATTGTTGGGAGAGTACACCCTTTCTATAGAGATAGAAAAACTAGGGTTTAGCCAACCACCCCTTCTTCTTGAATTTTCTTCTTCCTTGGTGGATCACCTCTAGAGGCCAAACATTTGGGTGGCTAACGTTGATCAAAGGAAGGAACCAAACCCGGTGGATTCAAGATTGAACGCGAAAGGATTTGGAGGTGAACTTGTACCTGAGGAAGCTCGATCTTCAAGGGTATGATTTATTCTTTATCTTTTCGTTTAATTAATAATTATGCATAAAGGGTGATCCGGGTTTTATGGTTTGTAAATAATTTTAAACTCTGATTTTACACGCTTCCGCACTTTTTATGCAATTTGATTGCGCACATGAATATTACAAACCTAACAGTGGCATCAGAGCCAAATCTTTATGCGAATTATTAATTGTTTGATTTAATATGTATGTTGATATGTGTTTAAAACAATTTAATTGGGCATAATTTTATTGTATAAAATTTATTTAAAAAAAAAAAAAAAAAACGTGAACTCTTGATTTCCGTGCCCACAGACTCGGCAATTAAAAAAAAAAGGCAAAGCATGCATGTGATTTTTTTGAGGATTCATGTGCCATATCTTTGAATGATTCGCTATATATATATATAAATAATATATACATGCATGGTTACATATTTTTTTTGTCAAAAGTTGTCCTGTTATAATAAAGTATAAAGGTAAGTGGTGTATGATTAAATTAAAAAAAAAAAAAAAAAAACATTTGCCATATTATATATATATATATATATAATTACCGAATATATATAATATGAAAATAAATATATATAAAATAATTACGGTAATATATATATAATATGTTTTAATTATTTTATTATTAAAATAAAAGTTTATTTTAATCTTAAAATAAAAGGTTTATTTTAATATTAAAATATAAGATTTATTTTAATTTTAAAATTAGAATTTCATGCTAACTAATTAGAGTTGGAATTGGATTCTATGATAACTAATTGGAGTTGAAATTGATCTTTCCTTAAATAAAGGAGTTTATTTAGATATGAAATAGGATTTCATATTATTCAAAATAAAAGTGTTTATTTGTGAATAGGAAAGAGAATCCTAATTTCCTTAAATAAAGGAGTTTATTTAGATATGAAATAAGATTTCATATTATTCAAAATAAAGGAGTTTATTTGTGAATAGGAAAGAATATCCGTGTTTCCTTTAATAAAAGATTTTTTTTTACATGGAATTGGATTCCATAATTAATTAAAATAAAAGAGTTTATTTTAATTAAAGATTTTTTTTATATATATATATGGAATTGGATTCCATAATTAATTAAAATAAAAGAGTTTATTTTAATTAAAGATTTTTTTATTACATGGAATTGGATTCCATAATTAATTAAAATAAAAGAGTTTATTTTGATTAAAATTTTGATTAAAATAAAATAGTTTATTTTATTCAAAATTGGATAAATTAAAATAAAATAGTTTTATTTTGATTTAAATTTGGATTGAAATAAAGGAGTTTATTTTAATTCAAAAATAGATTTTATACTAACTAAATTTGCCCATTAAATGATATCAATATATATATGAAATGTTTATTATTCATAGGATGAATGTTATTTATTGATCATATATGATGATGTGTATGATAATAAATGGGATTGATTATGGACTATGACCAATGCGATTGGATTTATTTTAGTTGGATGCATGAATGTATGGGTTTTATTAAATGGGGTCTGCGACCTCGTCTTCTCTAATTTTTCTTAATGTAAATTCTATCTCCTCCTATGTACTTCCCTCGATGGCGATCAAGGTTTCTATTTATTTTAAATAGTTTTGTAATAGGAATAGTTAGAATTAATTTTGAAGAATTAGAGATCAAGGATAAGAAAGCGCTTGAAGACCGTTTGTAATAGAGCAGGGTTTAAATGTAATAGTTATATTTAAATATTATTTCTTGCACCCTTAGGGTTTGACCTTTTGGTTCACTTGGTGGCTCTAGTGAACCAAACTAGAATAAAAGTCCATAATCAATCCGGGTAGAATATAGTATTCTATATGTGCATGCTTATACTATATATATATATATATTATGCAAACATGCTTCGCATGTTTATTAATACGACGTATTTTTTATATATATATGTGCATGCATGCGCTAAACAAGATGAGACAAATTAATAACAAACCCCTCATTTTTTTTATATTAAGTCCTAAGCGTTCAAAGATATTTGGAATATCGAACGTAAGCCTTTCTAGCATGATAAAATTAATAGATTATTAAATATTTAATATGAGTTTGTTGTGTCACCACAAGGCAAGTATTAAGTATTTAAGATGTTAATTTATCACATTTGATGTTTATAAAGAAAATTGAACAATATTGTTTTGTTGTGTCACCACAAGGATGATATTTTTCTTTTTGAATATATGGAGTGCTAGGTCGGACTTAACTTGGATAATTTTGATTCGGATGTGCCACCACTTGATCAAAATAATCTAAGAGGCAAAATACAAGGAGTTGCATAGTTGATGTAATTGACAAAAGTTGTCTACCTATTTATTTATATATAGTTTGTTGTGTCACCACAAGGCTATATACATTTGAAATGGGATCCTTATTCTCACTAGCAAATCTTTAATTAGATTTTGCCGAACTATATAAGTGAGGGTAATATAGTTTGAAGAAAATAGTGGAGATACCAATTTAAAACAATACCTAAATTATTTTGGTAATTAATAAAAGAATGTATGTTAAAATGTTGTTAAATACAAATTCATTTCTGAATTTTACAATGTCTAAAATTACTATCATCGCTGAAGCATATTAGATGCTAAATTAACCGGAATCAATTAAGCGGATTGGTTAAGAAATTTGAGAATAGTTCTCATAGTGAAAAAGCTATCTTATGTCATAATACGCCTATATCCCACGCAATGGTTAAAGAAAATTCCTCCGAGGAAGAGATTGCTACTTTTGAAAGTGGCAAGATGATGCACTGATTGGCTCAATGCATCATGCTCGCATCCACGAGTACTTGAGCTTCAACGTCAAGATGAAACTATGGATGCTCCTACTATATTCCCGCACATTAAGTAGTTGATGGTGAGGAAAGTAGGGACCGATAGATATCGAGATATCTAAGGAGCTCTTCCGATCTAGAATGGCCAATGGCACTATAAGATGCATAAAAAGTTCTTAACATAATCAATTTGATTGATCAATTAGGACAACTGGTTTTGTCATGGATGGAGAGTTGAGCCAAGATTTGATCTTGCACTCACTCCGGACTCCTTTCACAATTGTTGTGAATTTTTCATATGAACAAGCTAGATATCGCCTCATTGATTTGCTTAACATATTAAAAAATTGTTGAGAGTCACTTTCCAACCAAGAAAGATCAAGTCTTACTGGTAGGGGCCAAAGGATCTTCTAAAAAGAAGAACGAATCAAAGAAGGTAAATAGAAAGCAAAAACAAAGGATAATAAGAACAAAACTGATACAGATTGCAAAGGAGTTTGCTTCCACTACAATAAGCACGGACAACGGAAAGAAAGCTGAAGAAGCATCTTTAGAGGCTAACCAAAGAAGCTTAGTGAAGTTTCGATTATAATACAATTTTGTTCATGATTTAAATAAATTTTCTTTAAGTCAAGGTTCTACTTGGGTATTGGATACCGACTTTGGTTATCATAAATATAGATTTATGAAAAGGACCAAGCGTAAGTAGAAAGTTAAACAAAGATAAGTAATCCTATGTGTGGAAAATGAAGCAAAGGTTGTCCGATTAGCCATAAAACTTATAGTTTAACAATGCTCTACGGGCAAATCTATTAAGTCGATAAGTTGTTATTGTATTCTAGTTCTTGTTAGAAATATTATTTCTATTTTATTGTTGGACAATAAAATTTTGGTATTATAATTAAGAACAATTGTTGTTCTATTTATAATAATAATGTTTTTATATAAATGGAATATTACTTAATGGATTTTGTATACTTGACTTACATGAAAATAATTTTGCATATTGAACAAATTAGTATAAGAAAAGGAGATGATCATTCAAAGAGTTGAATGTGTGTATTTCTTTGAAATACAAGTGTGAATTATTTGAAAGGTTCAAAGAATTGAAGTGAAACAAATTGACAAAGTTTTAAGATTCTTTGATTAGATCAAGGAATAAATACTTGTGCAATAAGTTTCCAGATCATCTCAAATGGTTTTCTCATAATTGACACCTCATGATATGTAATAATTGATTGATGTATCTGAAAGGAAAAATCGTACCTATTTGAACATGGTGCGATCTATAATGATTTTCTGACATTCCGGTATCCTTACAGGATAATGTCCTAGAAATGGGCATATCATCTACTGAAAATGGTAACCTCAAAATCCAGCCCCAAGACTCCATAAAAGTTATGGATAGGGAGGATTCTAATCTTAAGTTTGTTAAGATAAAGGGTTCCAACTTATGTGAAAAGGTTTCAAAAGGATAAGCTTGGGACAAGATTTGACAAGTGTCGATTTGTGGGACATCCTAAAGTAAGTTTAGGGTATATGTTCTATAATTCTACTTAGCAAAAGGTGTTTGTTGTAAAACACTTGCGCCTTCTAAGATAAAGGTGTTTATCATTGAAGGGCTAGTGGGAGGATAATAGATCTTGAAGAGTTCAAGAACCACAAAACACTATAAGTCGAATAAGAGGAACACGTAGATAGACTATTTTACCACAATAGAATCATAAACGGAATAGTACCAAAGATACCTAGGAGGTATGGATTCATCATGGATGATGATGATGAGGTACACATCATAGAAGATGATGATCCGAGTTACATTCGATAAGGTAAGACTTCTAGTGTGTACAAAAGGGTCGATTGGGAGGCGTCGTAAAATTTCTAGTATTATATGTTGATATACTACGGATGAGGAATTACATACCAATGCTACAATCAAGTAAAGATAAAGTTGTCTAAACATTCCTCCATGAATGGTTTGGGAAGAGTATCTTAATTGGGGATAATATCTATATAGATAGATCTGAGAGGATGCTCGACTTAACCCGAGGAACGTATATTCATTTGATGCTAAAGTCGTTTAGCATGGCAAACTCAAGAGATGTCTCATGTCGATGAGCTATGGAGTGTATCTCTCTTAATAGTCCCCACAGACTCACGAAAAGAGAGGTCGCGATGAGTGATCAATCATGCATGCAATGAAATGTACGAGAGACGATGTTGATCGGTCATATTACGGAGAAGTTCACTTGTGAGTCGGTGAAAACATCTTAAAGTGCTTAGCAAGCACTAAGGATGTGATCATATTTATGGTGGGTCTAAATTAAAACTAGAGGGCTTAACAGACTCAAGTTTTTCAGATGAGACCAAGATGATGAAAATCCACTTTAAGGTAAAGCGTTATCTTGGGCGATTGGTGCGGTGAATTGGAAAGGTTCAAAACAAACAAATAGTTCTTTGGTTTAGTTATAAAGACAAAGTATATAGCTATAAATGAAGTCATGCAAGTTGATTGTTTGGACTAAAAGTTCATTCTGAGAACTAGGAATAGTTCCTAAGTCTCATCTTGGATCTAAACATGTGTTGTGGCACTTTCATTTGATTATTAGAATCATTGAAAGATGGGAAATCACTATAGAGATAGTGGACTCTCATAAACAACATTACATATCCATTAACTAAAGCTTATCCAACGTAGGGATAATCGTCACTTAGAGAAGAAGAGTATGAGTTACCATGACGATTGGCTTTAGTGCTAGTGGGAGATTGAAAGTAGTATGCACACAAGCCAATCATGTTTGATGATAAAGCATATACTTTGTAACAATCTTATTCATTTATTAATAAAAAGTATTAATTTATTAAAGGCTTTTAATTATCTACATGATCTTTGTTTTATAATATGTGATAAACCCATAGTTTTAAGCAATGCTTTTAGAATAATGATGATGATCATTCTAATGAGATCTAAATTCTTAGAAAGCTTGAAACTAAAATAGTTCCCAAGCATTGGATTACTAAATTGGGGATTAGTGAATCAGGATAGATTGGTACATACGTTACTTGCTCATTGGATGAGGATGATTGATCTCATGATCATTTGTGTGGAGACACTAAAGCAAGTATGTAGGTGCTTATTAGAGAATAAGTTCTTTGAGCGTGGCTCGTTAAGGAATACCTAATGGAGTTTTATTTGCTGTCGATAGGAATTCTGTAGTGATAGTAGTACAAGTGATCCTTGGACTTGAGATCATCATAGTATCTTGTGTATGATGAGTTATACTTTGACTTATTCCTTAAGACCCTTAGGGTATATCAAAGGGTATGCTTGGGTATAATAAGTGTACATGGAGATAATGTATGATCGATAAAGAATCTACCACTTCTAATAAAGAAGAGAAATGTCCTATGTGATTCGATAAATGACAAACCGGTAGTCCTTGGCAAGGCGTAATAAAATTAGAAAGGAGTTTCTAATTTGCATTATTTGGAGTTGTGCATTTAAGAGTTTAAATACATATAATTAAATAAAATAAGACTTGTGGTAATTCCATATCTTATATTTAATTGGGACATTGTATGGTGGAAGGATTGAATTATCAGTAACTATTTACTCAAAGGTTCTTTAATGATTAATGTTGAAATCTATATTATACGGAAAGTCGTTGATCATTAGGGAGGCTTATCCCTATTGTAGAATAAATATTATTTATTTAAATAAATTAATTGTTTAATTTATTTATTTAAATAAGATTAGAATTATTCTAATTGATTTATTCACAATAGGTTTAATATGGAGAACCTAAAGGGTCACACCATAAAAGGAAGAATAATTATTTAAGAAGTTAATGGCATAATCGTAATAATATGTTAAGTATATTTAATTTAATCTATGGTGATAGAATAAATTAAATAGCTTAATATTTATTATTTAATATTTTAGAAATATTAAATATAAATTAATAAGAGGAGTCTTATTAATATTATTACAATTATTATTATTTTAATTTCTAAAAGAGTTTAGGAATTAATTTAATATAAGTACTCTCATTTATTCCTAATAGGATTAGGAGGAAAATTAGTTAAAGGAGTTTAATTAATTATCCCTAATAAGATTAGGGAGCTTAATTAATTAAAAGAATTTAATTAATTAAATAAAACCCAATTCCTTAATTGTTAAGATGGGTTTCCCACATCTATAATTAAGAGGAGTCTTATTATGGGTGGTAGGGTTGTTGACTTTTTTAACATACGACATAATTCCAATTGTTGGGAGAGTACACCCTTTTCTATAGAGATAGAAAAACTAGGGTTTGAGCCAATACCCCTTCTTCTTGAATTTTCTTCTTCCTTGGTGGATCACCTCTAGAGGCCAAACATTTGGGTGGCTAACGTTGATCAAAGGAAGGAACCAAACCCAGTGGATTCAAGATTGAACGCGAAAGGATTTGGAGGTGAACTTGTACCTGAGGAAGCTCGATCTTCAAGGGTATGATTTATTCTTTATCTTTTCGTTTAATTAATAATTATGCATAAAGGGTGATCCGGGGTTTTATGGTTTGTAAATAATTTTAAACTCTGATTTTACACGCTTCCGCATTTTTTATGCAATTTGATTGCGCACATGAATATTACAAACCTAACAGTGCTTTAGTGTCTCCACACAAATGATCATGAGATCAATCATCCTCATCCAATGAGCAAGCAACGTATGTACCAATCTATCCGGATTCACTAATCCCCAATTTAGTAATCCAATGATTGGGAACTATTTTAGTTTCAAGCTTTCTAAGAATTTAGATCTCATTAGAATGATCATCATCATCATCATTGAACCACTGTTAGCTTGAAAGTGCGGTTATTTTATGCAATTTGAGTTGCTGGTTTATTCTATATAGCAACTATTTTAGTTGCTGGTTTTCTAGCATTATTTTTTGAATTCTTTGAACCTTTCAAATAATTCACACTTGTATTTCAACAAATACATACATTCAACTCTTTGAATGATCATCTCCTTTTCTTATACTAGTTTGTTCAATATGCAAAATTATTTTCATGTAAGTCAAGTATACAAAATTTATTAAGTAATATTCCAGTTCTATACAAAACATTATTATTATAAATAGAACAACAATTTGTTCTTAATTATAATACCAAAGATTTTATTGTCCAACAATAAAATGGAAATAATATTTTAACAAGAAGCTGGAATACAATAACAACTTATTGACTTAATAGATTTGCCGTAGGCATTGCTAAACTATAATTTTCTATGGCTAATCAAACAACCTTTGTTACATTTCCCGCATATAGGATTACTTATATTTGTTTAGCTTTTACTTACGCTTGGTCCTTCATAAATCTATATTTATGATAACCAAAGTCGGTATCCAATACCCAAGTAGAACCTTGACTTAAAGAAAAATTTATTTCAATCATGAACAAATTTGTATTTGTAACCGAAACTTCACTAAACTTCTTTGGTTAGCCTCTGCAAGATGCTTCTTGCAGTTTCTTTCCAGTGTCCAGGCTTATTGTAGTGGAAGCAAACTCCTTTGCTATCCGTATCAGTTTTGTTCTTATTATCCTTTGTTTATGCCTTTCTATTTACCTTCTTTGAATCGTTCTTCTTTTCAGAAGATCCTTTGGCCCCTACTAGTAAGACATGGCCTTTCTTGGTTGGAAAGTGACTCTCAACATTTTTCAACATGTTAAGCAAATCAGCGAGACTGATATCTAGCTTGTTCATATGAAAAATTAACAACAATTGTGAAAGGAGTCCTGGAGTGAGTGCAAGATCAAATCTTAGCTCAACTCTCCATCCATGACAAAACATGTTGTCCTAATTGATCAATCAAATTGATTATGTTAAGAACTTTTTTATGCATCTTATAGTGCCATTGGCCATTCTAGATCGGAAGAGCTCCTTAGATATCGATATCTATCGGTCCTACTTTCCTCACCATCAACTACTTGATGTGCGGGAATATAGTAGAAGCATCCATAGTTTCATCTTGTATTTGAAGCTCGTTACTCATGGATCTGAGCATGATGCATTGAGCCAATTTGTGCATCATCTTGCCACTTTCTAAAAGTAGCAATCTCTTCCTCGGAGGCATTATGCGCAACCATTGCGAGGGATAGGCGTATAAGGACATAAGATAGCTTTTCAGCTATGAGAACTATTCTCAAATTCCTTAACCAATCAATTTAATTCAGTCTGGTTAATTTAGCATCTAATATGCTACGCAGTGATAGTAATTTAGACATTGTAAAATTCTGTAAATGAATTTGTAATTAACAATATTTTAACATACATTCTTTTATTAATTACCAAAATAAATTAGGTCTTGTTTTAAATTGGTATCTCCCACTATTTTCTTCAAACTATATTACCCTCACTTATATAGTTCGGCAAAATCTAATTAAAGATTTGCTAGTGAGAATAAGGATCCCATTTCAAATGTATATAGCCTTGTGGTGACACAACAAACTATATATAAATAAATAGGTAGACAACTTTTGTCAATTACATCAACTATGCAACTCCTTGTATTTTGCCTCTTAGATTATTTTGATCAAGTGGTGGCACATCAGAATCAAAATTATCCAAGTTAAGTCCGACCTAGCACTCCATATATTCAAAAAGAAAATATCATCCTTGTGGTGACACAACAAAACAATATTATTCAATTTTCTTTATAAGCATCAAATGTGATAAATTAACATCTTAAATACTTAATACTTGCCTTGTGGTGACACAACAAACTCATATTAAATATTTAATACTCTATTAATTTTATCATGCTAGAAGGCGACGTTCGATATTCCAAATATCTTTGAACGCTTAGGACTTAATATAAAAATTGAGGGGTTTGTTATTAATTTGTCTCATCTTGGATCTAAACATGTGTTGTGGCACTTTCATTTGATTATTAGAATCATTGAAAGATGGGAAATCACTATAGAGATAGTGGACTCTCATGAACAACATTACATATCCATTAACTAAAGCTTATCCAACAGCAGGATAATCGTCACTTAGAGAAGAAGAGTGTAAGACCCCGAAATTTTTAAATAAAAAGGAATTTCCTTTATTTATTATTTTGAAATAGTAAGGGTTGATTTGATTAATGTGGATAGTTAAGGGTTAAATACGCAAATATTTCAAAATAAGCAAGTGGTTATAAAATATTCCTTATTGAGGAGAATATTCGTTTGGTCGTGGAATATTAAATCTTTGTCGGGGAATATTAAATGCGGCCAGTACTTGACCGTAATGTGGGCCCATGTGAAAGCGATTGGATGAAGAAAGCGACAAATATAAGTTGTTTTTAAATAGCGGCGTAGTTATTTACAGATTATCTTGTTGGAATACCCGGTGGTTAAAACACACAATAATATGGCGTTGTTGAGCGGTAGCTGCAGTATTGCACCAATTATTGATTCTTACGTGAAGGCACTACTCGATAATGGTTACGATAATTCTTTATTCAATTATTTTATTGAGTTAATAATTCTTTGCGTTGATATTTTATATTGTTGTTGTTTGATAATTGTCATTACGGTATTTTTATTATCGAAGCAATAATTCATATTATCTGAATAATATTATTAGATAACATTATTGGCAATGTCTAGAAAGTTACATCTAAGGAGAGGTTTGGTCACCTAATTAATTGCATGATGAAGAAGAAATTCTTATTGGAAAGCCCCTCTTTCTGAGAAGCGCACTGGTTGTCAATATTGTGATTACGTAATATTATTTGTGAATAATTAATTATTGATTTATATGATGAGGAAAATATTGATTTTATGTGGATATAGATGGAGAAAAATTTTAAAATGACAATTGTTGAAAATTAATATTTTATCTTTTTATGATAAAATAATTCATTTAAATATATTATTTTAATAATATATTAGCGGTGATATTTTATGTGGGATATAGGATAGTAGTATACGAGGAGGAAGAGTATTTTTGTTGCAATAAATGTTTAAAACATGTTAAACATGTCGGTGGACCCCATTTATTGACTAAAATTTGATTATAGCTTGTAAAATCGACCGTTTGTGGATTTCGGTCAATTTCTATTTGGAATTTGGAAAAACTTTCTTCTGCAAAGTTGTAGAGAATTGAATTTCCTATAAAAACTCACGAGATTCGAATTTTCTGATGAAAGGGCTATTTATTATGAATTATTGAAGTTCTGAAGCTCCGAAATAATTGATTTTTGTAAGTTTTAATTATTTATTTTATGAAAAACGTTTTTTATCATTTCTTTCTAGAAGGTTGGCATGTGGGAAATGTTGGGATCTGATTTCCAAAGAGGCGTGAGGGAAATTTATTAATAATAATATATTTTATTAAATTTTACATTTTGGTATTCTAAGTATTTTCCTATAAATAGGGTGCTTAGGTTAGAATTGAAAATCACACCGAACTGAAGTTTTCTCTCTCTATATTATCGGCGTATTCTTGTGAGTATTTTGAGTATACTTTGAGCATTGCTAGGCGGTGCAAGTTCCTTGACCTTATATACGGTATTCTATTTAGAAATCTTGATCTTCGAGGTAAGGGATATTATTTTTTTCGTAATGATATTATTTCTTGATATCATTATCTTTGAAATGTTGATCTGAAGTTTTATCAAATTTGGAACTTTTTCATGTCGGGGTTACTATTCATGGGTTACTTATTCACGAGTTCTTATTCACGAGTTCTTATTCATGATTCTTACTATTCACGAGTTACTATTCACAGTACTATTCATGAAGCGTGAAGATGTTTTTGTGGAATTTCTATCTTTTGTGTCGGAGTTACTATTCACGTATCGGCATTATTTACGTATCTGACACTATTCACGATATCTGATCTTATTCATAGAAAAATAAAATTTCTTCTTTTCGTCAAAACATCTATTACGGATACTAACTCGATTGTATCCATGTTTTGATCATTCTTGAATTTTACACCACTATAATTATTTTTGAGGTATTTTTTTAGGCGTGGATAAAACCAAGTACGAATCCTTAATCCTTAATCCTTGTCATTTTGTTTCACTTTGGATTCGTTTCTTTAAAAAAAAATATTTTCATCATCCTCGGTCTTAAATGATGATATTATGGAATATCTTTGGCTGTAGTGCAAAGATGAATGATTTCTTAAGAATATCTTTGGCTGTAGTGCAAAGATGAATGATTTTGAAGAATATCTTTGGCGTGTAGTGCAAAAAGATGAGCAGTGTTTAAATGAACACGATAATCGGTGATGAATATCTTTGGCTGTAGTGCAAAGATGAATATTTGATTCAGATGTATATTGATTGATGTTACGGGGATAAAAGATGAGCGATGAACTTTTAAATTCATACATAGAAGATAGTAGTTTGCATTCTCTACTTAACTCTTCTAATGAATTATTATTTCATTGCGAATATTGATTTAAAATTTGTTGTCTATTGTATTCTATTATATTTTTCCTGTTGAAGACTAACGATAATTTGTTGTATATTATCTTAGTCATAATATTCTTTTCTTGAGCTAGTTGAGCTCACCCTTTTCCTTTTGTTCCATTTTTCTCGGGGAGGCGAGAATATAGCGAAAATGCAGTCTGGGGTATGGAATGAAGGTTTTAGAAAGGATTGTTTAGTAGTCCTTACCATTTTGTAAAATAATGTATCAATAAATGTGATGAGGATTTATTTGAGTATAGATATTGTCTAGAAGATAATATTTGTATTCAAACTCACAGATTTCTTGTTGTAATAATAAAGTTGTAGTTGTTTACGTACCATGTATTGACAACTCTCGAATATGTGATGTATACTATTTTGGGGGCGTCACGGTTGGTATCGAGCTTAGGGATATGATCTCTGGCGGAGATCGGGGAATAGAACTAGGAGGAGAGGCGAGTAAATCCTTCACTAGTGTGTCCTACCTAGCTTATTTGTTAGTTAGTTGGTCATATATAGGGATATTATGTGATATATTGATTTCCTTAATTAACCCTTGCTTTTTATATGATGATTTGAGAATGTCATTTGAGAATATTAACAATGGAAATGAGACCGTGGAGATGCTTGTACTCACCAGCGAGGAGAGCGTTACAACAGTGGCAATGTTCCTCCGTGAACAACACACCATTGCGAGATGATGAGCGAGGGGATGTTTAGAAGTTTTTTGCGATTCATGCAAAATCAGATTTGAGGAAACTTCGTGTTCAAAATCTGAGGAGAAATGATAGCAATTCACGGGTACATCACACCAAGCGATTCAAAAGTTGGGACCACGAATTTAAGGGAAAGCGGATCCGATCATGGCGGAAACATGGGTCAAACAAATTACCAAGATATTCGATGTCTTGGGATGCGCGGAGAACGAAGGTTCCATTCGCCACCTTTATGTTCGTGGTGGCGAGCGGACTCTTTGGTGGGAGATCGTGAAGCGTACTATCCGGCCCGCACTTTTCGGCATGTTTTGGGAGGCGTTTGAAGCTATTTAATGACAAATACTTTCACGAAAGTGTTGCGTCATATGAAGGAAGTGGAGTTCATCAAATTGGAACAAAACAACATGGCGGCGGTGTCTCGATGACGAGGCAAAGTTTGCAGAGTTATCTAGGTTTGCACCTCATTTGGTGGAGAATGAGGAGCGATGACGCGGATGTTTCTTAGAGGTTTGAAAACCGGCATACGTCAAGTATCTCATTTCTCATAAATTTTCTCTTTATTAGGATGTTGTGGCTGGGCTCAATTATTAGGCGAGATAACGAAAGTGCGGTCAATTGAGGACCACTGACGAGGATCGTATTAGAGATAGCGATCAGCGAGAATAATGATAACTGCGGAGAAAAAAGCAGACGGACGAAATGGTAACCACTCTGGTGGTAATCATGGCCGTGAAAATAGAAGAAGCGAGTCGGGAGGATTTTAAAAGAGGAGATTTAACAACGACCATGTGAAGATGAGCGATTATCGTCACGAAGCTGGTTCTAAGGGAGGAGAACGACCTTTGGTCATATCTTCTACAAATGCGGAAAAGAGGACATATCGGTCAAAGCGCCCCAGTGATTCAAGGTATGCTATAATTGTGGAAAGGAAGGACATATCGCTCGAGATTATGCGATGGCGAAACCTAGTTCGGTGAGGACGGTGACTGAAAAAACATCCCGAGAAAAGTCAAAGTCAGCGATTAGGGAAGGGCATTTGTTGTGGTTGGTCATAATGCGAGGAACCCAAGCGAGGTGATCACGGTTAAGCTATTTATAAATTCTTGCGAAGTTTATACCTTACTTGATCTAGGTCTTTACCCATTCATTTATCTCTCTGCGTGTGCTCAGCGTTTAAACTTGACTCAGGAGAAATTAGACTTTGACCTATCTGTGGAAACTCAGTTAGGGAGAAACTTTCATCACATCCTTTGTTTATAAATCTTGTTTGATTCAAGTTGGCACCATTACCTTACATTGACCTTATCTCTTTAAAGATACTTGCTTTTGATGTGATTTTAGGGATTGATTGGTTAACTACTCATCATTCCAAAATTGATTGTTTTCGTAAGGTTGTTAGTTTTCATATTCCTAACCAACTGTTATCTGAATTCAAGCAACTAAACCATTAAAATCGATCCTTTGTCATATCTAATCATAAAGCTATTCGTTTTATTAAAAAGCGGATGTCAAGCTTTCTTAGCCCATGTTATGGATTTGAATAAAGACACATCAAATTTGAATAATATTCTGTTGTTATTGACTTTCTGGCGTATTTCGAAGAACTTCCGGTCTACCCCGAGCGTGAAGTTGAATTCTTTATTGATCTTGAACACGGTACAAAGACCATTTCTAAAACCCCATATCGAATGGCTCCTATTGAACTTCGAGGAGTTAAAGGTCCAACTACTGAGGAATTGTTGGACATCGGTTTCATTCGTCTAGTACATCTCCTTGGGGGTGCTCTGTTTTATTTGTAAAGAAGAAAGGCGGGAGTATGCGACTTTGTATTGACTATCGGGGAATTGAACCATGTCACCATCAAGAATAGGTATCCTCTACCTCGTATTGATGACTTGTTTGACCCGATTCTGAGGGCATAATTCTTTTCAAAAATCGATCTTAGATTACGGATATCATCGGTGAAGATTAGGCGAGGATATTCAAAGGCGCCTTGAGAACTTCGGTATGGGCATTATGAATTCTTAGTCATGTCTTTCGGACTAACTAATGCTCTACGGACTTTCATGGATATGATGAACCAAAGTATTCAAGGAATATTGGGATCAATTCGTTGTTGTCTTTATTGATGACATCCTCATATATTCCAAAAGCGTGAAGATCATGAGCACCATTGAATTTGGTACTCTAAAGGCTTCGTGAAAACCAACTATATGCCAAATTGAAGAAATGCGAGTTACGGCTTGAGAAGTAGCATTCCTTGGGCCGCGTGGTGTCGAAACATGGAGTATCTGTTGATCCGTGAAGATTGAAGCAATACAAAGTTGGGAACAACGAAGTCGGTGTATTTGAAATCACGTAGCTTTTGGGCTTAGTGGTTATTATCGGAGATTCGTGGAAGGGTTTTCTCGAATCGCTACTCCATTAACTCGGCTAACTTTCGGAAGAATTCAAAATTCGTTTGGAGCGAAGAATGCGAGAAAAGTTTCAAGAGCTTAAGAGGAGACTTATTTCTAAGACTGTTCTAACAATACCATCTGGTTCGGATGGATTTGTTATCTCTGATGATGCTTGAGCAAAGGGTTAGGATGTGTTCTCATGCTGGCGTGGGAAAGTCATAGCCTATGCCTCATGACAACTTAAAGAGTATGAGAGGAATTATCCTACTCATGATCTAGAGTTAGCGGCGATCGTTGCGCGCTAAAAATATGGAGGCACTATCTATATGGGGAGAAAGTGGAGATATATTCGAGACCATAAAAGCCTTAAATATTTCTTCACTCAAAAAGAACTCAACACATGCGGCGTGACGTTGGCTCGAGCTATTGAAGACTACGACCACACTATTGATACCATCTGGTAAAAGCGAGCGTGGTAGGTGGCGCATTGAGTAGAAGATCATATGCGGGAGCGAGTGCGATGATGTCAAGTATCGCATAAAAGCTGACTTTAATAGAAAAAGTTAAGGTTGCTCAAGCCGGCAGGCAGGATGATCGTATGAAGAAGAAAGTACAAGAAGGAGCTATTAGGGGCGAGAATTGATGAAGAAGGAATACTTGAGTCCACTCTAGACTTTGTATTCCTAACGACTACGATTTGAAGTACAAGATTATGATGGAGGCACACAATCGCCATTTGTAATCCATCACGGAAGTACTAAAATGTATCGTGATTTTGACATACATTTTGGTGGAACAATATGAAGAGAGAGATTGCAAAGTTTATCTCGATGTGTTTAACTTGCCAAGCGTGTAAAGGCAGAGCATCTAGTACCTAAGGGTCCGTTGCAACCACTTGAGATTCGGAATGGAAGTGGGAACACATTACCATGGATTTCATTACGGGTCTTCCCTACGGTTTCTCAAGGCATCAATGCTATTTGGGTTATTGTTGATAGATTAACCAAGTCCGCTCATTTTTCTTGAAATCACGGAGACTTATTCCTTGAGCGTCTTGCTAGTATATACGTGAATGAGATTGTGAGGTTGCATGGCATGCACTGTATCCATAGTTTTGGATCGTGACCCAAGATTCACTTCAATATTTTGGGTTAGCTTGCAAAAAGCTATGAAGCGCAGATTTGCGATTTAGTTGGCATACCATCCCCCAAGCAGACGGACAATCGAGAGGACTATTCAAACTCTTGAAGATCTATTAAGACTACGTGTCCTAGACTTCAAGGGTAGTTGGGATAAGTATTTACTATTGGTGGAATTCTCCTACAACAGCAGATTATCGAGCAAGTATAGGTGTGGCTCCATTGAAGCATTATATGGGCCGAAAATGTCGTTCTCAATATGTTGGGATGAGGTGGGTGAAGCGACATTGTTGGGACAGAGTTAATACGTATGACTACTAGAAAAGATCCAAATGATTCGACAACGTATACAAAGCGGCACAAGATCGACAAAAGAGTTATGCGGATCTTCATCGAAAGGGCGTGGAATTTAATGTAGGGGATCATGTATTGTTGCGAGTTGCTCCATGGAAGGGAGTTACAAGATTGGGAAGAGAGGAAAGCTCAATCCACGATTTATTGGTCCATTTCAAATTCTTGACCGAGTAGGAAATGTAGCCTATAGACTTGCGTTACCTCAAGAGTATGTCTCGTGTTCATAATGTGTTTCACATATCGTACTTAGTAAATATGTGAAAGACCGAACCACGTTATTGAGTTAGAACCAGGACGAGATAGGCAGAAGACTTAACGTATGAGGAGGTACTGTCAAGATCTTGGATAGGAAGGAGCATATCCTACGCTATGAAAGGTCATACCACAAGTTAAAGTTTTGTGGAGGAATCATGCTATATAGAAATGACACGGGAATTGGAAGCGGAAATGAAAGCGAGGTATCCTCACCTTTTCAAAACACACAGTCGTCACGTCGATTCGAGGACGAAATTTCATAAGGAGGGAGGTTGTAAGACCCCAAAATTTTTAAATAAAAAGGTATTTCCTTTATTTATTATTTTGAAATAGTAAGGGTTGATTTGATTAATGTGGATAGTTATGGGTTAAATCATGCAAATATTTCAAAATAAGCAAGTGGTTATAAAATATTCATTATCGTCGGGGAATATTCGTTTGGTGCGTGGAATATTAAATCTTTGTCGGGGAATATTAAATGACTGACAGCTTGACCCGTGTGTGGGCCCCATAACGGAAAGTGATTGGATGAAGAAAGCGACAAATATAAGTTATTTTTAAATAACAGGCGTAGTTATTCTGAATTATCTTGTTGAATACGGTGGTTAAAACACACTAATCTGCGTTGTTGAGCGGTAGCTACGGTATTACACTAATTATTGATTCTTACGTAAGAAGACACTACTCGATAATGGTTACGATAATTCTTTAAAGTATTTTATTGAGTTAATAATTCTTTGCGTTGATATTTTATATTGCATTGTTGTTTTGATAATTGTCATTTATCTGTATTTTTCATTATCGAAGCAATAATTCATATTATCTGAATAATATTATTAGATAACATTATTGGCAATGTCTAGAAAGTTACATACAGGAGAGGTTTGGTCACCTAATTGCACGCCATGAAGAGAGAAATTCTTATTGGAAAGCCCCTCTTTCCAGGGAGGCGCTAGTTGTCAATATTGTGATTACTGTAATATTATTTGTGAATAATTAATTATTGATTCATATAATGAGGAAAATATTAATTTTATGTGGATATAGATGGAGAAAATTTTTAATGTGACAATTGTTGAAAATTGAAATTTTATCTTTTACGATAAAATAATTCATTTAAATATATTATTATATTTTAATAATATAATAATGGTGATATTTTTACAACGAATGTGGGATATATGAGTATATGAGGAGGAAGAGTATTTTTGTTGCAATAAATGTTTAAAACATGTGAAACATGTCGGTGGACCTCATTTATTGACTGAAATTTGATTATAGCCTGTAAAATTGCCCGTTTGTGGATTTCAGTCAATTTTTGTTTGGAATTCGGAAAAACTTTCTTCTGCAAAGTTGTAGAGAATTGAATTTCCTATAAAAACTCGCAAGATTCGAATTTTTTGATGAAAGGGCTATTTATTATGAATTATTGAAGTTCTGAAGCTCCGAAATAATTGATTTTTGTAAGTTTTAATTATTTATTTTATGAAAAACGTTTTTTATCATTTCTTTCTAGAAGGTTGGCATGTGGGAAATGTTGGGATCTGATTTCCAAAAGGCGTAGGAAATTTATTAATAATAATATATTTTATTAAATTTTTACGCTTTGGTGTTCTAAGCATTTTCTATAAATAGGTGCTTAGGTTAGAATTGAAAATCACACCGTAGCTGAAGTTTTTCTCTCTATATTATCGGCGTATTCTTGTGAGTATTTTGAGTATACTTTGAGTATTGCTAGGCGAGTGCAAGTTCCCTTGACTATACCCGTGTATTCTAGCTAGAAAATCGATCTTTCGAGGTAAGGGATATTATTTTTTTCAGTAATGATATTATTTCTTCAATATCATTATCTTTGAAATGTTAATCTGAAATTTTATCAAATTTGGAACTTTTTCATGTATGGGGTTACTATTCATGGGTTAGTATTCATGAGTTACTATTCACGAGTTCTTATTCACGAGTTACTATTCACGAGTACTATTCATGAAGCGTGAAGATATTTTTGTGGAATTTCTATCTTTTTATGTCGGAGTTACTATTCACGTATACGGCACTATTCACGTATACGGCACTATTCACGTATACGGCACTATTCAGTATTTTATTGAGTTAATAATTGCTGCGTTGATATTTTATATTGTTGTTGTTTTAATAATTGTCATTACACAGTATTTTTATTATCGAAGCAATAATTCATATTATCTGAATAATATTATTAGATAACATTATTGGCAATGTCTAGAAAGTTACATCTGAGGAGGTTTGGTCACCTAATTGCGGCAAGAAGAAGAAATTCTTATTGGAAAGCCCCCTTCTCTGAGGAGCTGCACTGGTTGTCAATATTGTGATTCTGTAATATTATTTGTGAATAATTAATTATTGATTTATATGATGAGGAAAATATTGATTTTATGTGGATATAGATGGAGAAAATTTTTAAATGACAATTGTTGAAAATTAATATTTTATCTTTTTACGATAAAATAATTTATTTAAATATATTATTTTAATAATATATTAACGGTGATTTTTTTATGTGGGATATATGAGTATACGAGGAGGAAGAGTATTTTTGTTGCAATAAATGTTTAAAACATGTTAAACATGTAAATTGGACCCCATTTATTGACTAAAATTTGATTATAGCTTGTAAAATCGACTGTTTGTGGATTTCGGTCAATTTCTATTTGGAATTTGGAAAAACTTTCTTCTGCAAAGTTGTAGAGAATTGAATTTCCTATAAAAACACGCGAGATTCGAATTTTCTGATGAAAGGGCTATTTATTATGAATTATTGAAGTTCTGAAGCTCCGAAATAATTGATTTTTGTAAGTTTTAATTATTTATTTTATGAAAAACGTTTTTTATCATTTCTTTCTAGAAGGTTGGCATGTGGGAAATGTTGGGATCTGATTTCCAAAGAGGCGTAGGAAATTTATTAATAATAATATATTTTATTAAATTTTCTGCTTTGGTGTTCTAAGCATTTTCCTATAAATAGGGTGCTTAGGTTAGAATTGAAAATCACACCGTAGCTGAAGTTTTCTCTCTATATTATCGGCGTATTCTTGTGAGTATTTTGAGTATACTTTGAGTATTGCTAGGCGGTGCAAGTTCCTTCAAAGACTATACCGGTATTCTAGCTAGAAATGATCGATCTTTCGAGGTAAGGGATATTATTTTTTTCGTAATGATATTATTTCTTCAATATCATTATCTTGAAATGTTGATCCAAGTTTTTATCAAATTTGGAACTTTTTCATGTCGGATTTACTATTCACGAGTTACTATTCACGAGTTACTATTCATGAGTTACTATTCACGAGTTCTTATTCACGAGTACTATTAATGAAGCGTGAAGATGTTTTTGTGGAATTTCTATCTTTTGGTGTCGAGTTACTATTCACGTATCTGCCACTATTCACGATATCTGTATCTATTCATTCAGAAAAACAAAATTTCTTCTTTTCGTCAAAACATCTATTACGGATACTAACTCGATTGTATCCATGTTTTGATCATTCTTGAATTTTACACCACTATGATTATTTTTGAGGTATTTTGGACGTGGATAAAACCAAGTACGAATCCTTAATCCTTAATCCTTGTCATTTTGTTTCCTTGGATTCGTTTCTTTAAAAAAATATTTTCATCATCCTCGGTCTTAAATGATGATATTATGGAATATCTTTGGCTGTAGTGCAAAGATGAATGATTTCTTAAGAATATCTTTGGCTGTAGTGCAAAGATGAATGATTTCTGAAGAATATCTTTGGCGTAGTAGTCAAAAGATGAGCAGTGTTTAAATGAACATGACCAGTGATGAATATCTTTGGCTGTAGTGCAAAGATGAATATTTGATTCGGATGTATATTGATTGATGTTACTGAGGGGATAAAAGATAGAGCGATGAACTTTTAAATTCATACATAGAAGATAGTAGTTTGCATTCTCTACTTAACTCTTCTAATGAATTATTATTTCATTGCGAATATTGATTTAAAATTTGTTGTCTATTGTATTCTATTATATTTTTCCTGTTGAAGACTAACGATAATTTGTTGTATATTATCTTAGTCATAATATTCTTTCTTGAGCTAGTTGAGCTCACCCTTTTCCTTTTGTTCCATTTTCTCGGGAGGCGAGAATATAGCGAAATGCAAGTCGGGGTATGGAATGAAGGTTTTAGAAAGGATTGTTTAGTAGTCCTCACCATTTTGTAAAATAATGTATCAATAAATGTGATGAGGATTTATTTGAGTATAGATATTATGCCAGAAGATAATATTTGTATTCAAACTCACAGTTTCTTGTTGTAATAATAAAGTTGTAGTTGTTTTACGTACCATGTATTAACAACTTTCGAGAATAGGTGATGTATACCTATTTTGGGGGCGTCACAAAAGTCCTTAACATAATCAATTTGATTGATCAATTAGACAATGGGTTTTGTCATGGATGGAGAGTTGAGCCAAGATTTGATCTTGCACTCACTCCGGACTCCTTTCACAATTGTTGTGAATTTTTCATATAAACAAGCTAGATATAAACCGTTGATTGATTTTAACATGTTGAAAAATGATGAGAGTCACTTTTCAACCAAGAAAGACCATGTCTTCTTGGTAGGGGCCAAAGGATCTTACGAAAGAAGAGCGATTCAAAGAAGGTAAATAGAAAGGCATAAACAAAGGATAATAAGAACAAAAGCGTCACGGATAGCAAAGGAGTTTGCTTCCACCGCAATAAGCTTTGGACCTTTGGAAAGAAACTCATGAGAAGCATCTTGCGAGAGGCTAACCAAAGAAGCTTAGTGAAGTTTCGATTACAATCTGCTTTTTGTTCATGATTGAAATAAATTTTCTTTAAGTCGAGGTTCTACTTGGGTATTGGATACCGAGCTTTGGTTATCATAAATATAGATTTATGAAGGGACCAAGCAGTATAGAAAGTTAAACAAGGTAAGTAATCCTATGTGTGGGAAATGAAGCAAAAGGTTCTTTGCATTAGCCATAGAAACTTATTGTTTAGCAATGCCTAGGCAAATCTATTAAGTCGATAAGTTGTTATTGTATTCCAGTTCTTGTTAAAAATATTATTTCCATTTTATTGTTGACAATGAAAACTTTGGTATTATAATTAAGAACAATTGTTGTTCTATTTATAATAATAATGTTTTGTATAAATGGAATATTACTTAATGGATTTTGTATACTTGACTTACATGAAAAATTATTTTGTAAATTGAACAAACTAGTATAAAAAAAAAAAAAGGAGATGATCATTCAAAGAGTTGAATGTGTGTATTTCTTTGAAATCTGAAGTGTGAATTATTTGAAAGGTTCAAAGAATTCAAAAGTGAAACAAATTGGCAAAGTATTAGAATTCTTTGATCGGATCAAGGAATAAATACTTGTGCAATAAGTTTCTAGATCATCTCAAATGGTTTCTCATAATGGACACATCTTCGTCTGTGATAATTGATTGATGTATACGAATGAAAAATCGTACCTTGTTGGACATAGTGCGGTCCATAATGATTTTACCTGACATTCCGGTATCCTTTACAGGATCATGTCCTAGAAATGATCGCATATCTACGAAAAGGTAACCTCAAAATCCAGCCCCCAAGACTCCATAAAAGTTATGGATGGTAGGATTCCTAATCTTAAGTATGTTAAGATAAGGGTTGTCCGACTTATGTGAAAAAGTTTGAAGGATAAGCTTGGGACAAGATTTGACATGTACTGATTTGTGGGACATCCTAAAGTAAGTTTAGGGTATATGTTCTATAATTCTACTTAGCAAAAGGTGTTTGTTATGAAACACGCCTTCTAAGATAAAGGTGTTTATCATTAAAAGGGGCTAGTGGGAGGATAATAGATCTTGAAGAGTTCAAGAACCACAAAATACTATAAGTCAAATAAGAGGAACACGTAGATAGACCTATTATACCACAATGAATCGTAAATGCGGAATAATCTTGAAGATACACGGGAGGTATGGATTCATCATAGATGATGATGATGAGGTACACATCATAGAAGATGATGATCCGATTACATACGATGAGGTAAGTGTTGTAGACACTCGGAGAAATGGATTGAAGCAAGTTTCTCAAATATGGAACATTCGTTTTGATGAGGCAATCAAAAGAGTTTGATTTTATCAAAATAAGAATGAACCTAAGTATGTACAAAAGGGTCGATTGGGAGCATCGTGACATTCCTAGTACTATATGTTGATATACTACGGATAAGGAATGACATACTAATGCTACAATCGGTAATGATAAACTTGTCTAAACATTCCTCCATGAATGGTTTGGGGACGAGTATCTTAATTGGGGATAAAATCTATATAGATAGATACAAGAGGATGCTCGACTTAACCCGAGGCGTATATTCATTTGATGCTAAAGTCGTTTAGCATGGAAAACTCAAGAG
The DNA here is from genome assembly GCA_020205615.1 of Panax quinquefolius. NCBI lineage: Eukaryota > Viridiplantae > Streptophyta > Magnoliopsida > Apiales > Araliaceae > Panax > Panax quinquefolius. The sequence continues at coordinate 36,223,519 of CM035158.1, read as the reverse complement.
ATGTCTCATGTCGATGAGCTATGGAGTGTATCTCTCTTAATAGTCCCCACAGACTCACGAAAAGAGAGGTCGCATGGTGACAATCATGTATGCAATGAAATATCTGAGACACGATGTTGATCGGTCATATTCGAGAAGTTCATCTTTGTGAGTAAGTGAAAAACATCTTAAAGTGCTTAGGCACTAAGGATGTGATCATATTCATGGTGGGTCTTAATTAAAACTAGAGGGCTTAATGGACTCAAGTTTTCGAGATAGACCAAGACTGACGAGAAAATCCACTTTAAGGTAAAGTGTTACCTTGAGCGGTGGTGCGTTGAATTGGAAAGGTTCCAAAACAAAGAAAGAGTTGTTGGTTTAGTGATAAAGACAAAGTATATAACTATAAATGAAGGCGCAAGTTGATTGTTTGGATTAAAAGTTCATTTCGGAACTAGGAATAGTTTCTAAGTCTCATCTTGGATCTAAACATGTGTTGTGGCACTTTCATTTGATTATTAGAATCATTGAAAGATGGGAAATCACTATAGAGATAGTGGACTCTCATGAACAACATTACATATCCATTAACTAAAGCTTATCCAATGGCGCAGGATAATCGTCACTTAGAGAAGAAGAGTATGAGTTACCATGACGATTGGCTTTAGCACAAGTGGGAGATTGAAAGTAGTATGCACACAAGCCAATCATGTTTGATGATAAAGCATATACTTTGTAACAATCTTATTCATTTATTAATAAAAAGTATTAATTTATTAAAGGCTTTTAATTATCTACATGATCTTTGTTTTATAATATGTGATAAACCCATAGTTTTAAGCAATGCTTTTAGAATAATGATGATGATCATTCTAATGAGATCTAAATTCTTAGAAAGCTTAAAACTAAAATAGTTCCCAATCATTAGATTACTAAATTGGGGATTAGTGAATCCGGATAGATTGGTACATCGTTGCTTGCTCATTGGATGAGGATGATTGATCTCATTATCATTTGTGTGGAGACACTAAAGCAAGTATGTAGGTGCTTATTAGAGAATAAGTTCCTTTGAACGTGGCTCGCTAAGGAATACCTAATGGAGTTTTATTTGCTGTCGATAGAAATTCTGTAGTGATAGTAGTACAAGTAATCCTTGGACTTGAGATCATCATAGTATCTTGTGTATGATGAGTTATACTTTGACTTATTCCTTAAGACCCTTAGGGTATATCAAAGGTATGCTTGGGTATAATAAGTTGTACATGGAGATAATGTATGATCGATAAAGAATCTACCACTTCTAATAAAAAAGAGAAATGTCCTATGTGATTCGATAAATGACAACCCGGTAGTCCTTGGTTAAGGAAAGAATGAAATTAGAAAGAAGTTTCTAATTTGCATTATTTGAGTTGTGCATTTAAGAGTCGAAATACATATAATTAAATAAAATAAGACTTGTGATAATTCCATGTCTTATATTTAATTGGGACATTGTATGGTGGAAGGATTGAATTGTATGCGGTAACTATTTACTCAAAGGTTCTTTAATGATTAATGTTGAAATCTATATTATATACGGAAAGTCGTTGATCGCTAGGGAGGCTTATCCCTATTGTAGAATAAATATTATTTATTTAAATAAATTAATTATTTAATTTATTTATTTAAATAAGATTAAATTATTCTAATTGATTTATTCACAATAGTTTTAATATGGAGAACCTAAAGGGTCACACCATAAAAGGAAGAATAATTATTTAAGAAGTAAATGGCATAATCGTAATAATATGTTATGTATATTTAATTTAATCTATGGTGATAGAATAAATTAAATAGCTTAATATTATTATTTAATATTTTAGAAATATTAAATATAAATTAATAAGAGAGTCTTATTAATATTATTACAATTATTATTATTTTAATTTCTAAAAGAGTTTAGGAATTAATTTAATATAAGTACTCTCATTTATTCCTAATTGGATTAGGAAGGAAAATTAGTTAAAGGAGTTTAATTAATTATCCCTAATAAGATTAGGGAGCTTAATTAATTAAAAGAATTAATTAATTAAAACCCAATTCCTTAATTGTTAAGGTGGGTTGCCCACATCTATAAATAAGAGGAGTCTTATTATGGGTGGTAGAGGTTGTTGACTTTTTCAACATACGAAATAATTCCAATTGTTGGGAGAGTACACCCTTTTTATAGAGATAGAAAAACTAGGGTTTAGCCAACCACCATTCTTCTTGAATTTTCTTCTTCCTTGGTGGATCACCTCTAGAGGCCAAACATTTGGGTGGCTAACGTTGATCAAAGGAAGGAACCAAACCCGGTGGATTCAAGTTGAGCGAAAGGATTTGGAGGTGAACTTGTACTAAGGAAGCTCGATCTTGAGGGTATGATTTTATTCTTTATCTTTTCGTTTAATTAATAATTGTGCATAAAGGGTGATCAAGGGTATATGGTTTGTAAATTTTTTAAACTCGATTTTTACACTTAAAAGCTTAATTTTTTGCAATTTGATTGCGTTTAAGAATATTACAAACCTAACTGTGGTATCAGAGCAAGATAAGATAAATAAAGGAATCATGTTTCTTGTAATCATATTATATATATATATTATATATATACTAACCGTATTATATATATAATATATATATTCTTAATTATTTTATTATTAAAATAAAAGTTTATTTTAATCTTAAAATAAAAAGATTTATTTTAATATTAAAATAAAAGAGTTTATTTTAATTATAAAATTAGAATTTCATTCTAACTAATTAGAGTTAGAATTGGATTCCATGATAACTAATTGGAGTTGAAATTGGATTTTATTTTTCCTAAAATAAAGAAGTTTATTTATGAATAGGGAAGTAAATCCATCTTTCCTTGAATAAAGGAGTTTATTTAGATATGAAATTAGATTTCATATTATTCAAAATAAAAGAGTTTATTTGTGAATTGAAAAGAGAATCCTAATTTCCTTAAATAAAGGAGTTTATTTAAATATGAAATAAGAATTCATATTATTCAAAAATAAAAGAGTTTATTTGTGAATAGGAAAAGAATCCTAATTTCCTTAAATAAAAGAGTTTATTTAAATATGGAATAAGATTTCATATTATTCAAAAGAAAGGAGTTTATTTGTGAATAGGAAAGAATATCAAGTGTTTCCTTTAATAAAAGATTTTTTTTACATGGAATTGGATTCCATAATTAATTAAAATAAAAGAGTTTATTTTAATTAAAGATTTTTTTTTTACATGGAATTGGATTCCATAATTAATTAAAATAAAGGAGTTTATTTTGATTAAAGATTTTGATTAAAATAAAATAGTTTATTTTATTCAAAATTGGATAAATTAAAATAAAATAGTTTTATTTTGATTTAAACTTGGATTAAAATAAAGGAGTTTATTTTGATTCAAAATAGATTTTATCTTAACTAAAGTTGCCCATTAAATGATATCAATATATATATATATATATATATATTAAATATTTATTATTCATGAGATGAATGTTATTTATTGATGCATATGGTGATGTGTATGATAATAAATGGGATTGATTATGGACTATTGACCGATGTGATTGGATTTTATTTTAGTTGGATGCATGAATGTATGGGTTTTATTAAATGGAATTCTGCGTGCCTCGTCTTCTCTAATTTTTCTTAATGTAAATTCTATCTCCCTCCTATGTACTTCCCCTTATTTAGCGATCAAGGTTTCTATTTATTTTAAATAGTTTTGTAATAGGAATAGTTAGAATTAATTTTGAAGAATTAGAGATCGAGGAATAAGCGCTTGAAGACCCGTTTGTAATAGAGCAGGGTTTAAATGTAATAGTTATATTTAAATATTATTTCTTGCACCCCTAGGGTTTGACCTTTTGGTTCACTTGGTGGCTCTAGTGAACAAACTAGAATAAAAGTCCATAATCAATCCGGGTAGAATATAGTATTCTATATGTGCATGCCATTATACTATATATATTATATATTATGCAAACATGCTTAGCATGTTCATTAATATACGACGCGTATTTTATATATATATATATGCATACTTGTATTTAAACAAGATGAGACAAATTAATAGCAAACCCTCAAATTTTTTATATTAAATCCTAAGCGTTCAAAGATATTTAGAATATCGAGCGTAAGCCTTCTAACATGATAAAATTAATAGAGTATTAAATATTTAATATGAGTTTGTTGTGTCACCACAAGGCAAGTATTAAGTATTTAAGATGTTAATTATCACATTTGATGCTTATAAAGAAAATTGAACAATATTATTTTGTTGTGTCACCACAAGGATGATATTTTTCTTTTTGAATATATGGAGTGCTAGGTCTGGACTTAACTTGGATAATTTTGATTCGGATGTGCCACCACTTGATCAAAATAATCTAAGAGGCAAAAGAAAAGGAGTTGCATAGTTGATGTAATTGACAAAAGTTGTCTACTATTTATTTATATATAGTTTGTTGTGTCACCACAAGGCTATATACATTTGAAATGGGATCCTTATTCTCACTAGCAAATCTTTAATTAGATTTTTTAGAACTATATAAGTGAGGTAATATAGTTTGAAGAAAATAGTGGGAGATACCAATTTAAAATAAGACCTAATTTATTTTGGTAATTAATAAAAGAATGTATGTTAAAATGTTGTTAATTACAAATTCATTTACTGAAATTTTACAATGTCTAAAATTATTATCTATCGCTGCGAAGCATATTAGATGCTAAATTAATCGGAATAAATTAAGCGGATTGGTTAAGGAAATTGAGAATAGTTCTCATGGTGAAAAGCTATTTATGTCATAATCGCCTATATCCTGCAATGGTTGCGAGACAATGCCTTTGAGGAAGAGATTGCTACTTTTAGAAATTGGCAAAATGATGCACGATTGGCTCAATGCATCATGCTCGTATCCATGAGTGCTTGAGCTTGACGTCGACATGAAACTATGGATACTTCTACTATATTCACGCACATCAAGTAGTTGATGGTGAGGAAAGTAGGACTAATAGATATCATATATCTAAGGAGCTCTTAGATCTAGAATGGCCGATGGCACTATAATGCAGATAAAAGTTCTTAACATAATCAATTTGATTGATCAATTAGGACAACTGGTTTTGTCATGGATGGAGAGTTGAGCAAGATTTGATCTTGCACTCACTCCGGACTCCTTTCACAATTGTTGTGAATTTTCATATGAACAAGCTAGACATCGACTTTCTTTGATTTGCTTAACATGTTGAAAAATGTTGAGAGTCACTTTCAACCAAGAAAGACCATGTCTTCTTGGTAAGGGCCAAAGGATCTTCCGAAAAAGAAGAAGCGATTCAAAGAAGGTATATAGAAAGGCAAAACAAAGGATAATAAGAACAAAAGCGTCACGGATAGCAAAGGAGTTTGCTTCCCTTTGCAATAAGCACGGACCTTTGGAAAGAAAGCTAAGAAGCATCTTGCGAGAGGCTAACGAAAAGAAGCTTAGTGAAGTTTGGTTACAATCTGATTTTTGTTCATGATTGAAATAAATTTTTCTTTAAGTCGAGGTTATACTTGGGTATTGGATACTGAGCTTTGGTTTTCATAAATATAGATTTATGAAGGGACCAAGCGAAGTAGAAAGTTAAACAAAGATAAGTAAGTAATTCTATGTGTGGAAAATGAAGTAAAGGTTCTTTGCATTAGCCATAGAAACTTATTGTTTAGCAATGCCTACGAAGGCAAATCTATTAAGTCGATAAGTTGTTATTGTATTCGGTTCTTGTTAAAAATATTATTTCCATTTTATTGTTGGACAATGAAATCTTTGGTATTATAATTAAGAATAATTGTTGTTCTATTTATAATAATAATGTTTTGTATAGAGCGGAATATTACTTAATAAATTTTGTATACTTGACTTACATGAAAATAATTTTGCATATTGAACAAATTAGTATAAGAAAAGGAGATGATCATTCAAAGAGTTGAATGTGTGTATTTCTTTGAAATACAAGTGTGAATTATTTGAAAGGTTCAAAGAATTGAAGTGAAACAAATTGGCAATGTATTAAGATTCTTTGATTAGATCGAGGAATAAATACTTGTGCTGATAAGTTTCTAGATCATCTCAAATGGTTTTCTCATAATGGACGCCTCGATATGTAATAAATGATTTATGTATCCGAAAGGAAAAATCGTACCTTGTTGGACATGAGTGCGGTCCATAATGATTTTCTGAGCATTCCAAAGTATCCCTACAGGGTCATGTCCTAGAAATGGCTACATATCTATGAAAATGGTAACCTCAAAATTCGGCCCCAAGACTCCATAAAAGTTATGGACAGGGAGGATTCCTAATCTTAAGTATGTTAAGTTAAGGGGTTGTCCAACTTATGTGAAAAGGTTTCAAAGGATAAGCTTGGGACAAGATTTTATAAGTGTCGATTTGTGGGACATCCTAAAGTAAGTTTAGGGTATATGTTCTATAATCCTACTTTAAAAAGGTGTTTGTTGCGAACACACGCGCCTTCTAAGATAAAGGTGTTTATCATTGAAGGGGATAGTGGGAGGATAATAGATCTTGAAGAGTTCAAGAACCACAAAACACTATAAATCAAATAAGAGGAACACGTAGATGACCTATTATACCCTGGCCAGAATCGTAAATGCGGAATAGTACAGAAGATACACAGGAGGTATGGATTCATCATAGATGATGATGATGAGGTACACATCATAGAAGATGATGATCCGATTACATACGATGAGGTAAGTGTTATGACACACTCGAGAGAAATGGATTGAAGCAAGTTTCTCAAATATGGAACATTCTTTTGATGAGGCAATCAAAAGAGTTTGATTTTATCAAAAATAAGAATGAACCTAGTGTGTACAAAAGGGTCAGTGGGAGCATCGTGACATTCCTAGTACTATATGTTGATATACTACGGATAAGGAATGACATACCAATGCTACAATCAGTAAAGATAAAGTTATCTAAACATTCCTCCATGAATGGTTTGGAAGAGTATCTTAATTGGGGATATAAATCTATATAGATAGATTTAAGAGGATGCTCGACTTAACCCAAGGAACGTATATTCATTTGATGCTAAAGTCGTTTAGCATGGCAAACTCCAAGAGATGTCTTATGTCGATGAGCTATGGAGTGTATCTCTCTTAATAGTCCCCAAAGACTCTAAAAGAGAGGTCACATGAGTAACTATCATGTATGCAATGAAATATACGAGACCTGATGTTGATTAGTCATATTCTGAAGAAGTTCACTGTGAGTCAGTGAAAAACATCTTAAAGTTCTTAACCAGCACTAAGGATGTGAGCATACATGGTGGGTCTTAATTAAAACTAGAGGGCTTAACAGACTCAAGTTTTTTTCAGACAGACCAAGACGACAGAAAATCCACTTTAAGGTAAAGTGTTACCTTGAACGGTGGTGCAGTGAATTGGAAAGGTTCCAAACAGCAAAGAGTTGTTGGTTTAGTGATAAAGACAATGTATATACCTATAAATGAAGCTACAAGTTGATTGTTTGGATTAAAAGTTCATTACAGAACTAGGAATAGTTCCTAAGTCTCATCTTGGATCTAAACATGTGTTGTGGCACTTTCATTTGATTATTAGAATCATTGAAAGATGGAAAATCACTATAGAGATAGTGGACTCTCATGAACAACATTACATATCCATTAACTAAAGCTTATCCAGCAATGGGATAATCGTCACTTAGAGAAGAAGAGTATGAGATACCATGACGATTGGCTTTAGTGCAAGTGGGAGATTGAAAGTAGTATGCACACAAGCCAATCATGTTTGATGATAAAGCATATACTTTGTAACAATCTTATTCATTTAATAATAAAAAGTATTAATTTATTAAAGGCTTTTAATTATCTACATAATCTTTGTTTTATAATATGTGATAAACCCGTAGTTTTAAGCAATGCTTTTAGAATAATGATGATGATCATTCTAATGAGATCTAAATTCTTAGAAAGTTGAAAACTAAAATAGTTCCCAATCATTGGATTACTAAATTGGGGATTAGTGAATCAGGATAGATTGGTACATCGTTAACTTGCTCATTGGATGAGGATGATTGATCTCATGATCATTTGTGTGGAGACACTAAAGCAAGTATGTAAGATTAGAAATTTTTTTAAATAAAAGGAATTTCCTTTATTTATTATTTTGAAATAGTAAGGGTTGATTTGATTAATGTGGATAGTTAAGGGTTAAATACATAAATATTTCAAAATAAGCAAGTGGTTATAAAATATTCATTTTGTAGGGAATATTCGTTTGGTCGTGGAATATACGAATGCGTGTGGGGAATATTCGTTTGGTCGTGGAATATTAAATATCGTGGGAATATTCGTTTGGTCGTGGAATATTAAATCTTTTCGGGGAATATTAAATGACGAAGCTTGCAGACCATGTGTGGGCCCCATAACGAAAGCGATTGGATGAGGAAAGCGACAAAGTTTGGGTGGTTATAAATAACGCGTAGTTGTTATTCCAATTAAGATTTGTTGGAATACCGATTGGTTAAAATATAGTAATACTGGCGTGGTTGCACATGATTACTTGCGGTATTACTGCAGATATTGTTGAATTATTGATTAAATGCGTAAGATGGCACTACTCAATAATTTTCACGATGTAATTCTTGTTGATATTTTATTTTATTGATTGATAATTCTTTGCGTTGATATTTTATATTATTGTTGTTGATAATTGTCTTTGCACGTATTTCCCATTATCGGATCAATAATTCATATTATTTGAATAATATTATTAGATAACATTATTGGCAATGTCTAGAAAGTTTACATCTAAGGAGAGGTTTGGTCACCTAATTGCGGCGCGATGAAGGAGAGATCCTTATTGAAAGCCCCCTCTTTCAGGAGAGCGACTGGTTGTCATAAATGTGATTACGTAATATTATTTGTGAATAATTAATTATTGATTCATATGATAAGGAAATATTTATTTTATATGAATATAAATGATGGATTTATTTATGTGGTTATTAATGAAGGAATTAATGTTGAGGTGTTTTATCGATTATTTTATCGGATTGGAGGTATTAAAAATCAAATCGGGGTTTGAGATATATATGCGGGGTTATAATTTTTAATCAAATGTAGTTGGATTGTGGTAATTTTTGGGTATGTTATACATACATAAGTTGAGTATATGTCCACAAATTTTGAACCGTTAAAAATTCACGAATGATTTGTTATGAATTTTAAGAGGTGTACGATTTGGAAATTAGGGTTATAATTGATTTTGGTGGAAAATTCTAGAATTGAGTGGGCCCCACTTATGGTTGGTGAAGAAATGTGCTGAATTTTATTTCAAATGTGGTGGGTGGCAATAGTAGCGAGTAAAGCCATCGGTGTAGCAGTCAAGTCTGCCTTGTATGGGCTAACATTTTCCTATAAATAGAGGCTAAGTTAGAATTGAAAATCACACCGAAACAAAGTTTCTCTCTTTCTCTCTCTATATTATTGAGCGTATTTTGTGAGTATTTAGATACTTTGAGAGTTCTTTATTCGGTACAAGTTTCATTCAAACATCACTTGAGCCTTTCCTTCCGAAATCTTGATTTTTTTGAGGTAAGGGATGTTATTTTCTTCTCAAATGATATTAATTCTTCAATATCATTATCTTTGAAATATTGGTTGGTACTTTTTATCAAATTTGGAACTTTTTCATGTCGGGTTACTATTCATGAGTTCTTATTCATGAGTTACTATTCACGAGTTACTATTCACGAGTACTAGTCATGAAGCGTGAAGATGTTTTTGTGGAATTTCTATCTTTGGGTGTGAGTTACTATTACTTATTCACGCATTATCGGCACTATTCACGAATCTGACACTATTCATGAAAAATGAAATTTTTCTTTTCGTCTAAAATATCTATTACGGATACTAGCTTTGATTGTATCCATGTTTTGATCATTCTTGAATTTTACACCACTATGATTATTTTTGAGGTATTGTTGGACATGGATAAAAAAAAGTACGAATCCATAATATTTGTCATTTTGTTTCCTTTGGATTCGTTCTTTAAAAATATTTTCATCATCCTCGGTCTTAAATGATGATATTATTGAATATCTTTGGCACGTAGTGCAAAGATGAATGATTTACGAAGAATATCTTTGGCACTGTAGTGCAAAGATGAGCGGTGTTTAAATGAACATGGACCGATTATTGAATATCTTTGGCTCATGTAGTGCAAAGATGAGCTTTGGTGTTGAGAGATGAACATGACATAGATTGATGAATATCTTTGGCTGTAGTGCAAAGATGAATATTTGATTTGAGATGAATATTGATTGATGTTACGAGGATAAAATATTGATGATGATTTGTTAAATTCATAGATTATAGTAGATTTCATTCTCTACGTAACTCTTCTATGAATTATTATTTCACTGCGAATATTGATGCGAAACTTGTTGTCTATTATATCCTATCAGATTTTTCCTGTTGGAGACTAACGATAATTTGTTGTATATTATCTTAGTCATAACATTCTTTTCTTGGGCTAGTTGAGCTCACCCTTTTCCATGTTGTTCCATTTTTCTTCTCGGGAGGCGAGAATGTAGCGAAGTACTAAGTGGGGTATGGAATGAAGGTTCTAGAGAGAGTTGTTTAGTAGTCCTCACCATTATTGTAAAATAATGTATCAATAAATGTGATGAGGATTTATTTGAGTATAAATATTGTCTAGAAGATAATATTTGTATTTAAAACTCACGATTTTATTGTTATGATAATAAAGTTGTAGTTGTTTTACGTACCATGTATTTGGCGACTTCGAGAATGGGTTGGATGGAATGGACCTATTTTGGGGTTGTCACGGTTGGTATCGAGAAGCTTAGGATATGATCTCTGGCGGAGATCGGGGAATAGAACTAGGAGGGGAGGCGAGTAAATCCTTTCGCTAGTGTGTTCTACCTAAGCTTATTTGTTAGTTGGTCGATATATAGGGATATTATGTGATATATTGTTTTCCTTAATTAACCCTTATTTTATGGCGGTATTTGAGAATGTCGTGAGAATATTAATGATTGGAGTAAATGAGACCGTGGAGATGCATGTACTTACCAACGAGGAGAACGTGCAACAGTGGCAATGTACCTCTGTGAATAACACCACCGGCGAGATGATGAGCGAGGGATGTTTAGAAGTTTTTGCAGTTCATGCAAAATCGGACGAGGAGACTCGTGTTCAAAATCTGAGGAGGAGATGATAGCAATTCACGGGTGGTCTGACCAAACAGTTCAAAGAGTTGGGACCACGAGTGCAGGGGAAAGCAGATCCGATCATAGCATGAAACATGGGTCAAGCAAATTACCAAGATATTCGATGTCTTGGGATGCGAAAGAACGAAGAAAATTCCATTCGCTACTTTTATGTTAAGTGGCGGCGATTCTTTGGTGGGAATCGTGAAGCGTACCCATTCATTGACTCGGCAGTATGTCATGGGAGAGCGTTTGAAGCAGTTCAATGACAAGTACTTCCACGAAAGTATTAAATCATATGAAGGAAGTGGAGTTTATTAGATTGGGCGAATAACATGGCGGTGTCCCCGATGAAAGGCGAAGTTTGCGGAGTTATCGAGGTTTGCACCTCATTTGGTGGAGAATGAGGAGCGTATGACGCGGATGTTTCGAGAGGTTTGAAACCGGCATACGTCGATTATCTCATTTCTCATAAATTTTTCTCTATTCAGGATGTTGTAAATGAGGCTCGATTGTTAGGGGCGAGATAACGAGTACGTTCAACCGAGGACCATAACGAGGATCATACCAAAGATAGCGATCATCGAATAACGATAACCGGTGGAGAAAGAAGAATACGGACGAAAGCGGTAACCACTCTGGTGGTAATCGTGGCCATGAAAATAGAAGAAGCGAGTTGGGAGGAGATTTTAAAAAGAGGAGATTCAACAACGACCATGTGAAGGCGTCAGCGCCAGTGGCAACTGGTTCCAAGGGAGGAGAAAGACCATCGGTCGTATGTTACAAATGCGGGAAAGAGGGACATATCACCAAGCGCCCTAGCAGTTTAAGGTATGCTATAATTGTGGAAAAGAAGGACATATCGCTCGAGTTATGCGATATCGAAACCTAGTGCGGTGGGGTGGTGACTCAAAAGGATGTCCGAGAAAAGTCAAAGTCAGCGGTTCTTGGAAGGCGTTTGTCGTGGCCGGTTAAAAATCGAGGAACCCGAACGAAGTTATACGGGTTATTTAATTATAAATTCTTGCGAAGTTTATACCTTACTAGATCTGGGTTCTACCCATTCTTTTATCTCTCTTGCTTTGCGCTCAGCGTTTGAACTTGACTACGGAGAAATTAGACTTTGACCTATTTATGGAGACTCCGTTGGGAGAAACTTTCATTACATCCGTTGTTTAAAAATCTTGTTTGATTCAAGTTGGCACCATTACCTTACACATTGACCTTATCTCTTTAAAGATATACTTGCTTTTGGGGATTGATTGGTTAACTACTCATCATGCCAAAATTGATTGCTTTTGTAAGGTTGTTAGTTTTCATATTCCTAAGCAACTTTGTTATTGAATTCAAGCAATCAAACCATTGTAGTCAAACATTTTCATATCAATCCATGAAGTCATTCGTTTATTACGGATGTCAAGTTTTCTTAGTCCATGTTATGGATTTGAATAAAGACACGTCAGATTTGAATAATATTCTTGTTGTTATTGATTTTTCCTGACGTATTTTCTGAAGAATTTCTTGGCTTACTCCCAAAGACTGATATTAAATTTTGTATCGACTTTGAACCCGGTACAAAACTCATTTCTAAAATCTCATATCGAATGGCTCCTATTGAACTTCAGGAGTTAAAAATTCAACTATAGAATTTGGTACATGAGCCTTTATCTTGTGACTTCCTTTGTGGAATTCACCTAAGCGAACTCTCTGTAAGGGGCGTCATATTCGATGCGATAGTAAACCGATAGGTGTCATTGTGACGTCTATATCAAGGTTGGGATATGAGTCACGATTGAGAACAACCTAAATCAGTAATCGAAATGTGTAGTTTTCAGGCTTAGATGGTTATTATCGGAGATACGTTGAAGGATATTCTCGAATTGCTATTCCATTAACGTAGCTAACTCGTAGAGATACAAAATTGAATGGAGCAAGGAATGTGGGAAGAGCTTGAAGAACTCAAGAGGAGACTCATTTCAAAGACATGTTACGACCATGCCATCCTGGAAAAGCGAGCGTGGTAGGCGGCGTGTTGAGTAGAAGATCGTTATACAAGTCTGAGTACGATGTTGTCAAAGACTAATTTTCGTATAATATACAAATAATAGAGATGGAGATGAAAACTCTAGGTACCCACGTGATGATATACCAGTACGTGATGATATACTGAGTATAATCGATTTTAATCGATAAAGTTAAAAAGTTATTCAAGCTACACAACGGAGTGATGAATTTGAAGAAGGAGATGCAAGAAGTTGTTATTTTAAAAGCGAGAATCGGTGAGGTGAGGAAAGCTCAAACCTTCGATTTATTAATCCATTTGAAATTCTCGATCGAATAGGAAGCGTGGCCTATAGACTCGTTTTACCACCAAGTATAGCGCGTGTTCATAACGTTTTCACGCGTATCGATGTTACGTAAATATGTGGACGACCGAAACCGTCATTGAGTTAGAACCAGGACGAGATAGCGAAGACTTAACGTCATGAGGAGGTACTGTCAAGATTTTGTAGAGGAAAGAACATGACCTATATATCGAGGTTATACCATAAGTTAAAGTTTTGTGGAGAAACCATGCTATTGAGGAAATGACACAGGAGTTGGAAGCGAAAATGAAAGCGAGGTATCTTTACCTTTTAGAAAATACCAGTACGTCGTCAATTTCGAGAATTAAATTTCATAAGGAGGGAGGTTGTAAGACCAGAAATTTTTTAAATAAAAGGAATTTCCTTTATTTATTATTTTGAAATAGTAAGGGTTGATTTGATTAATGTGGATAGTTAAGGGTTAAATCACGCAAATATTTCAAAATAAGCAAGTGGTTATAAAATATTCATTTTTGTCGGGGAATATTCGTTTGGTGTCGTGGAATATTAAATGCTTTGTCGGGGAATATTCGTTTGGTCGTGGAATATTAAATCGTTTAGGGAATATTCGTTTGGTCATGGAATATTAAATCTTTGTCGGGGAATATTAAATGCTGACGGTAGTATGACCATGTGGGCCCATAAAAGCGATTGGATGAGGAAAGCGACAAAGTTTGGGTGGATATAAATAACAGCGTAGTTATTCTGAATTTAAGTTTATTGGAATACCCGGTGGTTAAAATATAGTAATGTCTGGCGTGGTTGCGCGATAGCACTGCGGTATTACGCGATATTGTTGAATTATTGATTAAATACGTAAGATGGCACTACTTTCGATAATTTTCACGATAATTCTTATTGATATTTTATTTTATTGATTGATAATTCTTTGCGTTGATATTTTATATTATTGTTGTTCGATAATTGTCAACGCATGATATTTCCCATTATCGGATCAATAATTCATATTATTTGAATAATATTATTAGATAACATTATTGGCAATGTCTAGAAAGTTACGTCTAAGGAGAGGTTTGGTCACCTAATTGCGGCGATGATAAGGAGAGATCCTTATTGGAAAGCCCCTCTTTCTGAGGAGCAACTGGTTGTCATAAATGTGATTACGTAATATTATTTGTGAATAATTAATTATTGATTCATATGATAAGGAAATATTTATTTTATATGAATATAAATGATGGATTTATTTATGTGGTTATTAATGAAGGAATTAATGTTGAGGTGTTTTATCGGTATTTTATCGGATTGGAGGTATTAAAAATCAAATCGGGGTTTTGAGATATATTATGGGGTTATAATTTTTAATCAAACCGTTGGATTGTGGTAATTTTTGGGTATGTTATACATACATAAGTTGAGTATATGTCCACAAATTTTGAACCGTTAAAAATTCACGAATGATTTGTTATGAATTTTAAGAGGTGTCGATTAGAAAATTAGGGTTATAATTGATTTTGGTGGAAAATTCTAGAATTGAGTGGGCCCCACTTGTGGTTGGTGAAGAAATGTGCTGAATTTTATTTCAAATGTGGTGGGTGGCAATAGTAGCGAGTAAAGCCATCGTGTAGTAGCAGTCAAGTCTCGCTTGGTAGGCTAACATTTTCCTATAAATAGAGGGCTAAGTTAGAATTGAAAATCACACCAGAAACAAGGTTTCTCTCTTTCTCTCTCTATATTATTGAGCGTATTTTGTGAGTATTTAGATACTTTGAGAGTTGCTTTAAGAGTACAAGTTTCATTCAAACATCACTTGAGCCTTTCCTTGGAAATCTTGATTCTTTGAGGTAAGGGATGTTATTTTCTTCTCAAATGATATTAATTCTTCAATATCATTATGCTGAAATATTGGTTGGTACTTTTTATCAAATTTGGAACTTTTTCATGTCGGGGTTACTATTCATGAGTTACTATTCATGAGTTACTATTCATGAGTTACTATTCACGAGTTACTATTCACGAGTACTAGTCATGAAGCGTGAAGATGTTTTTCGTGGAATTTCTATCTTTGGGTGTCGGAGTTACTATTCATGTATACGGCACTATTCACATGATATCTGACCACTATTCACGAATACGACACTATTCACCGAAAAATGAAAATTTTTCTTTTAAATCTAAAATATCTATTTTGGATACTAGCTTTGATTGTATCCATGTTTTGATCATTCTTGAATTTTACACCACTATGATTATTTTTGAGGTATTGTTGGACATGGATAAAACAAAGTACGAATCCATAATATTTGTCATTTTGTTTCACTGGATTCGTTCTTTAAAAATATTTTTCATCATCCTCAGTCTTAAATGATTATATTATTGAATATCTTTGGTTTTGTAGTGCAAAGATGAATGATTTCTGAAGAATATCTTTGGCCCGTAGTGCAAAGATGGCGAGGTGTTTAAATGAACATGTTTAAATGGTGATGAATATCTTTGGCCCAGTAGTGCAAAAGATGAGCAGTGTTGAGATTAACATGACCAGATTGATGAATATCTTTGCTGTGTAGTGCAAAGATGAATATTTGATTTGAGATGAATATTGATTGATGTTCTGAGGATAAAATATTGATGATGAATTTGTTAAATTCATAGATTATAGTAGATTTCATTCTCTACGTAACTCTTCATGAATTATTATTTCATTGCGAATATTGATGCGAAACTTGTTGTCTATTGTATTCTATCGATTTTTCCTGTTGGAGACTAACGATAATTTGTTGTATATTATCTTAGTCATAACATTCTTTCTTGGGCTAATTGAGCTCACCCTTTTCCTTGTTGTTCCATTTTTCTTCTCGGGAGGCGAGAATGTAGCAGTACTAGTCGGGGGTATGGAATGAAGGTTCTAGAGAGAGTTGTTTAGTAGTCCTCACCATTATTGTAAAATAATGTATCAATAAATGTGATGAGGATTTATTTGAGTATAAATATTGTCTAGAAGATAATATTTGTATTTAAACTCACAGTTTTATTGTTGTGATAATAAAGTTGTAGTTGTTTCTGTACCATGTATTTGGCGACTCAGAATGGGTTGGATGGAATGGACCTATTTTGGGGTCGTCACAAAGTATGTAGGTGCTTATTAGAGAATAAGTTCACTAAACGTGGCTCGCTAAGGAATACCTAATGGAGTTTTATTTGCCTGTCAATAGGAATTCCTGTAGTGATAGTAGTACAAGTAATCCTTGGACTTGAGATCATCATAGTATCTTGTGTATGATGAGTTATACTTTGACTTATTCCTTAAGACCCTTAGGGTATATCAAAGGGTATGCTTGGGTATAATAAGTTGTACATGGAGATAATGTATGATCAATAAAGAATCTACCACTTTAATAATGTAAGAGAAATGTCCTATATGATTCGATAAATGACAACCCAGTAGTCCTTGGCCAAGGCAGAATGAAATTAGAAAGGAGTTTCTAATTTGTATTATTTGGAGTTGTGCATTTAAGGATCGAAATACATATAATTATATAAAATAAGACTTGACAGTAATTCCATGTCTTATATTTAATTGGGACATTGTATGGTGGAAGGATTGAATTGTCGGTAACTATTTACTCAAAGGTTCTTTAATGATTAATGTTGAAATCTATATTATCGGAAAGTCGTTGATCGTTAGGAGGCTTATCCTATTGTAGAATAAATATTATTTATTTAAATAAATTAATTGTTTAATTTATTTATTTAAATAAGATTAGAATTATTCTAATTGATTTATTCACAACCGGTTTAATATGGAGAACCTAAAGGGTCACACCATAAAAGGTAGAATAATTATTTAAGAAGTTAATGGCATAATCGTAATAATATGTTATGTATATTTAATTTAATCTATGGTGATAGAATAAATTAAATAGCTTAATATTATTATTTAATATTTTAGAAATATTAAATATAAATTAATAAGAGGAGTCTTATTAATATTATTACAATTATTATTATTTTAATTTCTAAAAGAGTTTAGGAATTAATTTAATATAAGTACTCTCATTTATTCCTAATTGGATTAGGAAGGAAAATTAGTTAAAGGAGTTTAATTAATTATCCCTAATAAGATTAGGGAGCTTAATTAATTAAAAGAATTTGATTAATTAAAATCCAATTCCTTAATTGTTAAGGTGGGTTGCCCACATCTATAAATAAGAGGAGTCTTATTATGGGTGATGGGGTTGTTGACTTTTACAAACCAGACGACATAATTCCAATTGTTGGAGAGTACGCCCTTTTTCTATAGAGATAGGAAAAACTAGGGTTTGAGCCAATACCCCTTCTTCTTGAATTCCTATTCTTCCTTGGTGGATCACCTCTAGAGGCCAAACACATGGGTGGCTAACGTTGATCAAAGGAAGGAACCAAACCGGTGGATTCAAGTTGAAGCGAAAAAGGATTGGAGGTGAACTTGTACCTGAGGAAGCTCGATCTTCAAGGGTATGATTTTATTCTTTATCTTTTCGTTTAATTAATAATTGTGCATAAAGGGTGATCCGGGTATATGGTTTGTATAAAATTTTAAACTCTGATTTTACACGTTTCCGCACTTTTTATGCAATTTGATTGCGCACATGAATATTACAAACCTAACAGTGGTATCATAGCATTATTTTTTGAATGATGATGATCACTGAACGTTATTACATACTCAGTTCATTATTATCTGAGTATGTAATATTGTAATAATATTACATACTCAGAGCATTATTTTCTGATACCATCAACTTGTAGCTTCATTTATAGCTATATACTTTGTCTCTATTACTAAACCAAAGAACTCTTTCTTTGTTTGAAACCTTTCAATTCATCGCACCTTTGTTCAAGGTAACCCTTTACCTTAAAGTGGATTTTTTCTCGTCGTCTTGAGTACATTTGAAAAACTTGAGTCACATTAAGCCCTCTAGTTTTAATTTAGACCCACCATGAATATGATCACATCCTTAGTGGGTTAAGCACTTTAAGATGTTTTTCGGTGACTCATAGTGAACTTCTCCATAATATGGTGATCGTCATCGGGTCTCGTACATTTCATTGCATACATGATTGTCACTCATGCGATCTCTCTTCTTTTAATAGTTTGTGGGGACTATAAAGAGATACACTCCATAGCTCATCAACATGAGACATATCTTGGAGTTTGCCATGCTAAAGCGACTTTAGCATCAAATGAATATACGCCTTCGTTGGGTTAAGTTGAGCATCCTTTTAAATCTATCTATATAGATTTTATCCCCAATTAAGATACTCTTCCAAATCATTCATGGAGGAATGTTTAGACAACTTTATCTTTTCTTGATTGTAGCATTAGTATGTCATTCCTTATCCATAGTATATCAACATATAATATTAGGAATGTCAAAGCGCTCCTAATCGGCCCTTTTTTACACACTAGAACTCTTACCTCATCGTATGTAACTCGGATCATCATCTTCTATGATCGTATCTCATCATCATCATCCATGATGAATCCATACCTCCTAGGTATCTTGGTACTATTCCGATTTACGATTGATTGTGGTACAATGGAATTCATCTCTGAGTTCCTCTTATTTGACTTATAGTGTTTTGTGGTTCTTGAACTCTTCAAGATCTATTATCCTCCCACTAGCCCTTGATGATAAACACCTTTATCTTAGAAAGGCGGCGTTTTACAACAAACACCTTTCGCTAAGTAGGATTATAGAACATATACCCTAAACTTACTTTAGGATGTCCCACAAATCGACACTTGTCAAATCTTGTCCCAAGCTTATCTTTTGAAACCTTTTCACATAAGTTGGACAACCCCTTATCTTAACATACTTAAGATTAGGAATCCTCCCTGTCCATAACTTTTATAGAGTCTTGAGGCCGGATTTTGAGGTTACCATTTTCGTAGATATGCAGCCATTTCTAGGACATTATCCCAGAAGGATACTGGAATGTCGGTAAAATCATTATAGACCGCACCATGTCCAACAAGGTATGATTTTTCCTTTTAGATACATCAATCAATTATTGCGTATCATGACGCGTCCATTATGAGAAAACCATTTGAGATGATCTAGAAACTTATTGCACAAGTATTTATTCCTTGATCTAATCAAAGAATCTTAATACTTTGCCAATTTATTTCACTTCTGAATTCTTTGAACCTTTCAAATAATTCACACTTGTATTTCAGCAAATACACACATTCAACTCTTTGAATGATTATCTCCATTTCTTATACTAGTTTGTTCAATTTGCAAAATATATTTTTCACGTAAGTCAAGTATACAAAATCCATTAAGTAATATTCCAGTTCTATACGAAACATTATTATTATAAATAGAACAACAATTGTTCTTAATTATAATACCAAAGATTTCATTGTCCAACAATAAAATGGAATTAATATTTCTAACAAGAACTGAAATACAATAACAACTTATTGACTTAATAGATTTTCCCATAGGCATTGCTAAACTATAAGTTTCTATGGCTAATGTAGCTACCTTTGTTACATTTCCGCACTTAGGATTACTTATATTTGTTTAGCTTTTACTTACGCTTGGTCCTTTTCATAAATCTATATTTATGATAACCAAAGTCGATATCAATACCCAAGTAGAACCTTGATTTAAAGAAAATTTATTTTAAATTATGAACAAAATTGTATTTATCTTAGAAACTTCACTAAGCTTCTTTGGTTAGCCTCTGCAAGATACTTCTCGCAGTTTCTTTCCAGTGTCCAGGCTTATTACAGTGGAAGCAAGCTCCTTTGCTATCTGTATCAGTTTTGTTCTTATTATTCTTTGTTTATGCCTTTCTATTTACCTTCTTTGAATCGTTCTTCTTTTCAGAAGATCCTTTGGCCTCTCAACATTTTTCAATATGTTAAGCAAATCAGCGAGGCTGATATCTAGCTTGTTCATATGAAAAATTCACAACAATTGTGAAAGGAGTCAGGGAGTGAGTGCAAGATCAAATCTTGGCTCAACTCTCCATCCATGACAAAACCAGTTGTCCTAATTGATCAATCAAATTGATTATGTTAAGAACTTTTTATGCGTATTATAGTGCCATTCTTTCATTCTAGATCGGAAGAGCTCCTTAGATATCTCGATATCTATCGGCCCTACTTTCCTCACCATCAACTACTTGATGTGCGGGAATATAGTAGAGCATCCATAGTTTCACGTCGTGTGAAGCTCGTTACTCGTGGATGCGAGCATGATACATCGAGCCAATCATGCATCATCTTGCCACTTTCTAAAAGTAGCAATCTCTTCCTCAGAGGCATTGTCTGCAACCATTGCAGGGATAGGCGTATTAAGGACATAAGATAGCTTTTCAGCTATGAGAACTATTCTCAAATTCCTTAACCAATCCGTTTAATTCGATCTGGTCAATTTAGCATCTAATATGCTTCGCAGTGATAGTAATTTTAGACATTGTAAAATTCTGTAAATGAATTTTTAATTAACAACATTTTAACATACATTCTTTTATTAATTACCAAAATAAATTAGGTCTTGTTTTAAATTGGTATCTCCCACTATTTTTTTTTTTAAACTATATTACCCTCACTTATATAGTTCGGCAAAATCTAATTAAAGATTTGCTAGTGAGAATAAGGATCCCATTTCAAATGTATATGGCCTTGTGGTGACACAACAAACTATATATAAATAAATAGGTAGACAACTTTTGTCAATTACATCAACTATGCAACTCCTTGTATTTTGCCTCTTAGATTATTTTGATTAAGTGGTGGCACATCCGAATCAAAATTATCCATGTTAAGTCCAACCTAGCACTCCATATATTCAAAAAAGAAAAATATCATCCTTGTGGTGACACAACAAAATAATATTGTTCAATTTTCTTTATAAGCATCAAATGTGATAAATTAACATCTTAAATACTTAATACTTGCCTTGTGGTGACACAACAAACTCATATTAAATATTTAATACTCTATTAATTTTATCATGCTAGAAGGCGACGTTCGATATTCCAAATATCTTTGAATGCTTAGGACTTAATATAAAAATTGAGGGGTTTGTTATTAATTTGTCTCATCTTGTTTAGCGCGCATGCACATATATATATATATATATATATAAAATACGCGTCATATTAATTAACATGCGAAGCATGTTTGCATAATATATAATATATATAGTATAAGCATGCACATATAGAATACTATATTCTACCCGGATTGATTATGGACTTTTATTCTAGTTTGGTTCACTAGAGCCACCAAGTGAACCAAAAGGTCAAACCCTAGGGGTGCAAGAAATAATATTTAAATATAACAATTACATTTAAAACCGGGCTCCATTACAAACGGGTCTTCAAGCGCTCCTTGCTCCTTGATCTCCAATTTTTTTTCAAAATTAATTCTAACTATTCCTATTACAAAACTATTTAAAATAAATAGAAACCTTGATCGTGATCGAGGGAAGTACATAGGAGGAGATAGAATTTACATTGAAAAAATTAGAAGACGAGGCACTGTGAGACCCCATTTAATAAAACCCATACATTCATGCATCCAACTAAAATAAAATCCAATCATATTGGTTAATAGTCCATAATCAATCTCATTTATTATCATACACATCACCATATGCATTAATAAATAACATTCATCTTATGAATAATAAACATTTAATATATATATTGATATCATTTAATGGGCAAATTTAGTTAGTATAAAATCTATTTTTGAATCAAAATAAACTCCTTTATTTTAATCAATTTTAAATCAAAATAAAACTATTTTATTTTAATTTATCCTATTTTGAATAAAATAAACTATTTTATTTTAATCAAAATCTTTAATCAAAATAAACTCCTTTATTTTAATTAATTATGGAACCCAATTCCATATAATAAAAATCTTTAATTAAAATAAACTCTTTTATTTTAATTAATTATGGAATCCAATTCCACGTAAAAAAAAATCTTTTATTAAAGGAAACACGGATATTCTTTCTTATTCACAAATAAACTCCTTTATTTTGAATAATATGAAATCTTATTCCATATTTAAATAAACTCCTTTATTTAAGGAAACATGGATTTTCTTTCCTATTCATAAATAAACTCTTTTATTTTGAATAATATGAAATCTATTTCATATCTAAATAAACTCCTTTATTTAAGGAAACATGGATTTTCTTTCCTATTCATAAATAAACTCTTTTATTTTGAATAATATGAAATCCTATTTCATATCTAAATAAACTCCTTTATTTAAGGAAACATGGATTTTCTTTCCTATTCACAAATAAACTCCTTTATTTTAGGAAAAATAAAATCCAATTTCAACTCCAATTAGTTATCATGGAATCCAATTCCAACTCTAATTAGTTAGCATGAAATTCTAATTTTAAAATTAAAATAAATCTTTTATTTTAATATTAAAATAAACCTTTTATTTTAAGATTAAAATAAACCTTTTATTTTAATTATAAAATTATTTAAAATTAAAATAAAACTTTATATTTTAATATTAAAATAAACCTTTTATTTTAAAATTAAAATAAACTTTTATTTTAATTATATAATAATTAAGAATATAACTGGCTTCAACACGCAGGAAAGTCTGCTCTTTGATTTTTTTTGAGTACTATTAATTAGCATTATGATGTTTAGTTTTTAGCATTCATCATGGTAATGGTTCATAACTTCATAACTTCATCTTACGATTATTGTGATTTTATGTGCTAAATAAAGCCGTTAGAAGGTGGTCTAAGATTCGGAAGATTGGAAAAAGCGGATGGAAAACAAAAAAAAATTTGGTTCCTACCGCTTTTATTTAAAATGCGATATATGATTTTATTTTTTTTTATTATTAAATTTTATACAATAAAATTATGCCCAATTAAATTGTTCTAAACACATATCAATATACATATCAAATCCGAACAATTAATAATTTATATAAAGTTTTGGCTCGACGATACCCTTTATTAGGTTTGTAATATTCATGAACACAATCAAATTGCATAAAATTAGCGGAAGCGTGTAAAATCAGAGTTTTAAAAAATTTACAAACCATAAACCCGGATCACCCTTTATGCACAATTATTAATTAAACGAAAAAGATAAAGAATAAAATCATACCCTCGAAGATCGAGCTTCCTCAGTCTGAGTTCACCTCCAATCCTTTTCGCGTTCAACTGAATGAATCCCATAAGGTTTGGTTCCTTCCTTTGATCAACGTTAGCCACCCATATGTTTGGCCTCTAGAGGTGATCCACCAAGAAAGAATAAGAATTCAAGAAGATGGGTGGTTGGCTAAACCCTAGTTTTTCCTATCTCTATAGAAAAGGGTACTCTCCAACAAATTGGAATTATGTCGTTGTAAAAGTCAACAACCCTCTTCACCCATAATAAGACTCCTCTTATTTATAGATGTGGGCAACCCACCTTAACAATTAAGGAATTGGGATTTATTTAATTAATTAAATTCTTTTAATTAATTAAGCTCCCTAATCTTATTAGGGATAATTAATTAAACTCCTTTAACTAATTTTCCTTCCTAATCCAATTAGGAATAAATGAGAGTACTTATATTAAATTAATTCCTAAACTCTTTTAGAAATTAAAATAATAATAATTGTAATAATATTAATAAGACTCCTCTTATTAATTAATATTTAATATTTCTAAAATATTAAATAATAAATATTTTAATTTCAACATTTTTTTGAAAAAAAAAACTCACTTTTGATATTTTAATGAAAATCAACACTTTGTAAATTTTGTTTTTCAATCAAAACTATTAATTCAAAGTGTCTTTATCAATTATTATACATACTCTATCAAATTAAATGATCAATTTATCAACTAAACAACTAATTAACCCTCAATTTCTACTTTAAGCTAAACAATATATATTCACAAAAACTCTCTGTAAAAACATTTTCTTCACAAATTACATACATATCATCAATTCATTGATTATAACTCATGAAAATAGTTTAAACATCACTAGTATGTCATATAAAGCCACATAACAACAAAAATTCATGCTTACACAAGGATTCTACAGAGAATTTGGGAAGAGAAAAACTAAACTTTTAAAACTAAAAAGAATAGAACAATACCTCGAAGAAGATGATATGTCTATTCCTTTCTATTCTCAAGCCTCTCCTTCTCCAATCTCTAGCCTTTCTTCATCTCTTCCTTTCTTCTTCTCTTCTTCTTCCTCTGAGTTTTTCTTTCTTCTCTCTAACCTCTCTCCTCTATTCTTACATCTTAACAAATAACGTATATAGGATATAATATATATTGATTATATAATATAAGTATAAAACACATAACTGATGTCAGTTAAAATTTTTGAAATCAAAAGCCATAAGGCTTGTTTGGCTAACCACTAAAAAAATAATCAATTAATCCTTATGCCTTGTTTGGTAAAACACAAATAGATTAAAGACTTAATAGGCATTAGGCCTTGTTTTGTGGCTGAATTAAAATTCTTTTTAAGTTATTTTAATAACTCCTTTATAAAAGGTTATTTGTCACACTTTACTAAATTAAATTAATCTTAATAACAATTTATTAAATTACTACCTCACACAAATCAATACCACAAAATTATATTTTTCAATATAATTATAACTTTATTTAACACATCCTTTTTAATTAAATATTCCAATAAAAAGAATAGTAATTCAATTAATCAAAACTCTCTAACATAATAATTAAATTAAATTAGCAAAAATAATTACTTTCCTTAATTATTTATTTAACACATAGTTAACCAAATTGAATCAAATTTGAACAATTATCCAATTAACAATAACCACATCCATTAAATACTTAAATAATTCAATAAATATTCAATATAACAATTTATAAAATTCTGGAATGCTACATCATTCCCTCCTTACAAGGATTCTGTCCTCAGAATCACAATTAAAACAATTCATTAGTCACATTCTCCCCTACTTATAAAGATTCTGTCCCCGGAATCGAAGACATAGATTAAACAAACAACTCAGGGTAATTCTTCATCATTTCAGCTTCGAGTTCCCACGTGGCCTCTTCGACATTGTGGTTCCTCCATACTACCTTTACAGAAGGTATCACCTTATTCGTGAGCACTTGTTCTTTCCTATCGACTATCTGGATAGGAACCTCTTTATAGGACAAGTCTTTCTCAAAATGTAATGGTTCATACTCAATTACGTGCTTGTAATCAGGTTTATACAGTCATAACACCGACACGTGAAAAACATTATGAATGTTTTGTAATTCTGGAGGTAGAGCTAACTCGTAAGCAACCTCTCCAACTTTTTGCAGCACTTCAAAGGGTCCAATAAACCTCGGGCTTAGTTTCCCCTTTTTACCAAATCGAATTTTTCCCTTCCACGGTGAAACTTTTAGGAAAACATAATTTCTTACATCAAATGCACGATCTTGTCTGTGTTGATCAGCATATTTCTTTTGTCTGTCTTGAGTAGCTATCAATCTTGTTTTGATGAGTTTGACAACCTCAACAGTTTGTTGTACCAGTTTTGGTCCTAACAGTTGACGATCACCGACTTCATCCCAACACAATGGAGTTCTGCACTTTCTGCCGTATAATGCTTCGTAAGGCGGCATGCCGATGCTAGCATGATAACTATTATTGTAGGCAAATTCCACCAACGGTAATTGTTCATCCCAGCTTCCTTTGAAGTCCATGATGCATGCTCTCAGCATATCTTCCAATGTCTGAATTTTTCGTTCGCTTTGGCCATCTGTTTACAGATGATATGCAGTACTCATTCACAATTGTGTTCCCATACATTCCTGTAGTCTCTTCCAGAAATTTTATGTGAACCTCGGATCTCTGTCAGATACAATTGATACTGGAACTCCATGTCTTGAAACGATTTCTTTAACATATAATTTTGCCAGCTGATCAAGATTAAATCTAATCTTTATTGGTAAAAAAGTGTGCAGATTTTGTCAATCTGTCCACTAACACCCAAATCGCATCGTATCCTTTTCGAGTTGTTGGAAGACCTACCACAAAATTCATTATGATATGTTCCCATTTCCATTCCGGTATCTCCAACGGTTGAAGTAACCCGCTTGGTCTTTGATGCTCGGCCTTGACTCTCTGACATGTTAAGCACTTTGCAACGTATTCTGCAACGTCTCTTTTCATGTTTGGCCACCAAAAATATTGTCTCCAATCTTGATACATCTTCGTACTTCCCAGATGAATCGAATATCTCGAGTTATGAGCTTCTGTCAAGATATCTTCTTTAATATCTGGTACTGCTGGAACCCAGATTCGTCCCTTGAATCTCAACATTCCATTAGTATCAACCTTGTATTTCACTTCTTTTCCCTCTACCACACTTTCTCTTATTTTTCTGCATTCCTCATCTTGCAGTTGAGCATTCTTAACTTTGTCCACCAATGTTTGACTGACTTCCATCTGGTATAATTTCTCATCGGATTCTTTTGGAAATTTGATTTCCAACTCTAACCTTGACATTGATGTAATAAGCTCCTCCTTATTAGTTAACAGCATCAACTTCTCTCTGCCTTTCCTACTCAAGGCATCTGCAACCACGTTTTCTTTGCCTGGATGATAAAAGATCTCACAATCGTATTCCTTTATCAATTCCATCCATCTCCTTTACCGCATGTTTAGGTCTTTTTGAGTGAAAATGTACTTTAGACTCTTATGGTCCGTGTAGATCTCACATTTTTCTCCGTAGAGATAGTGTCTCTATATCTTCAGAGCAAACACAACCGCCGCCAACTCTAAATCATGAGTCGGATACCCTTTTTCGTAGTCTTTCAATTGTCTTGATGAATACGCGATGACTTTACCGTTTTGCATAAGGACACGCCCTAATCCCTTGTGTGAAGCATCACTATACACCACAAAATTTCATGTATTATCCAGTAATGACAACATATGTGCCATACTTAGCTTCTTTTTCAATTCCTGGAAACTTTCTTCACACTTCTCCGTCCAAATAAATTTTACAGATTTTCTCGTTAAATTTGTCAACGGAGTGGCAATCTTGGAGAAATCCTGGATAAACCGTCTGTAATACCCTGCTAATCCCAGGAAACTTCTCACGTCTGATGTAGTTCTCGGTTGTTCCCAATTTATCACAGCTTCAACCTTGGATGGATCCACTGAAATTCCATCCTTGTCAATTACGTGCCCAAGAAATTATACACGTTCCAGCCAAAATTCACATTTAGAGAATTTTGCATACAACTTTTCTTTTCTTAGCTTCTCCAGCATTAGACGTAAGTGTTCCACATGTTCCTCTTGAGTTTTAGAGTACACCAAAATATCATCGATGAACACCACCATAAACTTGTCCAAAAATGGTTTAAACACCCTGTTCATTAGATCCATGAACGCTGCAGGGGCGTTTGTCAAACCAAAAGACATCACCAAAAATTTGTAATGTCCATACCGAGTTCGGAATGCCGTCTTCGGTACATCCTCCTTTCTTACCTTCAGTTGATGATACCCACTTCTCAAATCTTTTTTTTTTTAGAAATATCTAGCACCCTTCAACTGATCAAACAAGTAATCTATTCTCGGTAATGGATACTTATTTTTAATAGTGACTTTGTTTAATTCCCTATAATCAATGCAAAGACGCATTGACCCATCCTTCTTCTTTACGAATAACACCGGTGCTCCCCACGGTGACACACTCGGCTGGATGTATTTCTTGTCCAACAGCTCCGTAGTTGTACCATCGGTTCTTTCATCTCCACCGGAGCCA
This sequence comes from Panax quinquefolius, assembly GCA_020205615.1. Classification (NCBI taxonomy): domain Eukaryota; kingdom Viridiplantae; phylum Streptophyta; class Magnoliopsida; order Apiales; family Araliaceae; genus Panax; species Panax quinquefolius. The sequence goes on along the minus strand of CM035158.1, from coordinate 36,195,125 downwards.
TTCTGTACGGAACCTTCGATATCGGAGCGGTTCCTGGTGCTAAGTTGATCACGAACTCGATCTCTCTGTCAGGCGGAAGTCCTAACAAGTCCTCCGAAAATACGTCCACAAACTCCCTAACTACTGGTATTTCTTCTGGTTTCGCACCCTTCTTCTGAGTATCGACTATGTAAGCTAAATAACCCACACAGCCTTGACTCAACAACTTCTTGGCCTGCATAATCGTCAGACACCTCATTTGTCTAGGCGATTTGCTACCATTGAATACTACCTTTGATGGAGTCATAAGGTTTACACATTTCTTTTGGCAGTCAATTATCGCTCCATAATTGAACAACCAATCCATTCCCAAAATAACATCAAACTCTCCTAGCCTGATCGGAATCAAGTCTACCATCAAAATATTTCCCTTAATATTCACCCTACAGTTCTTGTATATGAACCTAACAGGAACTACTTCCTTATTCTCAATTTCTATGTTTAAAGGGAAATTCAATTATTCACTAGGCAATCCTAATCTCATAGCAAATTCATCAGATATAAATGAGCAAGTAGCACCCAAATCAAATAATACATAAGCATCAATATCATTGATTGGGATAATACCTGACACCACATCCTTTGATTGCATAGCATCTTGCACAGTCATGTTGAAGGTTCTGGCTGTGGGTTTGGTTGATGTCGTCGGTCCAGTAATGGCCCATGTACCTCCATTGCTACCTCCTTTGCTTCCTGTTCTTTCTCCAGCTTTCTTCTTAGGGCACTCACGAGCAAAGTGATCCTTAGACTCGCAAGTGTAGCAAACATTCTTCTTGGGTTGATTGCAGTTTGGGGCGATGTGACCCTCCTGGCCATAATTAAAGAATACACGTTTCCACATTAAGCATACACCCTTGTGAAACTTCCCGCATGTAGCACATGCTTCAAACTTCTTATTCTGCTGGCTACCTTGTTGATTCGCAGCACCCACATTTCCATTCCACTTTCTTTTCAGGTTATTATTACCATTTCCACTACCACCACCTCCATTCTTCACCTCCACTTCCAACCGCCTCGCCTCCACCTTCAACGAGAATTTCCTATTCCATTACGGCTGCAAAAGTCTTCAACAGGAACAAGGAAACCCTACTAAACAACCAGGGCTTCAGTCCCTGTTCAAACCTCTTCGCCTTGCGTTCATCTGTGCTGACTTGGTATGGCGCAAACCTCGCCAACTCATTGAATTTCGCACAAGATACTCCGGACACCGCCATCATCGTTCTGCTTGATTCAAAAAATGTACTTCTAAATGGCTTTTCGAACTCTCTGGGAAATAGGTCTCGAAGAAAATCTCCTTAAACCTATCCCAAGTCATAATTCATGGTCCTTCCCGAGTTTTGTTGGCCTGCCACCAATAACTAGCCTCTACTTTCAACATGAATGTTGCAAAAGCAGTCTTCTAGTTATCCTCTACCCTAGCCACATCAAAAACCTTCTCGATTTCCATAATCCAAGTCTGCTCTTCAATTGGATTCATGGATCCATGGAATTCTGGTAGTCTAACCGCCTTGAAGTTCTTAAACGTAGCACCTTGATTCTGAGGTTGATTCTGCGGTTGATTTTGCAGTGCACCTGTCAGTAACGTCACCAACTGCTGAACGGAGTTAGTTTTAGCATTATCGTTGTTGGTTCCTTCGGTGGTTCTCTGACGGGGTGGTTGATGTTTTGGAGGCATTTTCTGTTAAAAAATACATTCATAAGATTATTACTAAACTCTTTTCAAGTAATTTCTACTTAACTTGCACCCATGAAAGTAATCACTTCATAACACATAACACTTTGGATAAAGAAAATAATATCTTTTATTCATAACTTCTTTGAAAACATCATATCAATAACATCCCTACTATTTACATTATTTTCCTGAACTACTAAAGTTTCAGGATATCATCATCATATCTCATAAGATGCATAACACTAGGGATTTAAATAATACTTATCATAACATAAATCATAAATTAAGTACACTTCCTAAGTTGTTCTATTAAGATACTACAAAGCCTTACGACGCTCTTCTTCCATAATTTGGAACATGGTTCGAAGATCTAGTATGTACGAGGGTAGCGTCTCGAACTGAATTGGGTAGCCCATGACCCGATCCTGAGCTTGATTGATCGCGATGTTGAATACGTTATCCATTTCCTGCATCTTCATTCTCTTTGCTTGTGCGTCTCCCTCTGCTATTTCGGCTCGTTGATCAGTTTCCTCGTATGCGTCTTCGGCTCTTGCCCTTTTTGCAGACTCTTCTCTCAACTTGGTATTCAACTCTGCAATCTCTGCTCTCATTTGGTCGTTCTCTTCTTCAGTGTGAACCAACTTCTCTTCAACATTGTTCAATTGTTCTTCTCGATCCTGGATCTCGTCGTCCTTCTGTTCCATCAAGGTCTGTTGTTCAGCTACTATCTCTTGTAATTCCTCGACTGTATCTTGAAGTTCCACATTACGGTCATGCCCCTCATCGTATATACTGCCAGCTATCGAGTTAAGTGGAATCCTTTCTTCCTCGTCCTCTTCATCCGTCTGTGGCAGCTCCAAAGGATCTTCTTTTGGATCAGTCTCAGTCTCAGGCTCATGCTCCCTAGCTTGACTGGTTCCTCCTATATTAGACATCCTATCAACCAAAGTTTAAGTATTCATTACTAATCATTACTACTCGACTCTCACGAGCACATAAGTTATAAACACATAAGCGTATAAGTGTTTTATTACTTCTTCCTTAAAACTCGATAAGAGTTTATCATTACTATCTTTTCGATGGTTACTTCCTACGGCTTTTTCCCCCACCTAAGGTTCACAACCTAGAGCTTTGATACCAACTTGTGACACCCCCAAATCTAGGTACTTCATTCCCACAGGATCTTGTGTTCACTTAATCAAACATTCATATCTAACTACCCAATCACAATAAAACTAGATAAATAAAACCTTTCCCATTAAAGGGTTACATAATAAAATCTCCCAGGTTATCTAACCTTAAAATACAATCATTCAAATGCAGAAATTAAATAAACTTCATTAAAACCAAGTCTAAGATCATCATAAAACAAGTCTAAATTAAGAGTTACAAGTCTTCATCACTTGCACATTTTTCCCTTTCCTTTGCTAGTCGAAGGTTTATCTACCTTCTCTTCTTTAGCTGTAATGAGTTTATAAATATGCAAGAGTGAGCAAAACAATTACTCACTGGATATAATATGAAATCAATAGGAGTATAGCAATAATTACTGCCAAAATAGACTCAGCAACAATGAATAGTACTCTATCAACAATAATCAGAAACCGAAATCCCAAGATATAGAAAATTTACATCATTGAGGGTCGTAAGACCACGAACTACGTCCACAGTTATAAGTAATCTTTCAACTCCAACTTTAATAGTCATAAGACTATAAGGACCTCGTACTTAGGAGATCAAATTAAATATAAATGTATTGTGCACAAACATTTTAATGCTATGCGTAAGTTAACCCCTAATCATAACAATAGGGTTGTTCATCTCAGTATTTAGAATACAAGTCCGCACCAAAGGAAGTTTGGTTTGGATAAGCTTTCAAGGTAATTTGGAATTCAACGAACATCAACTAAGGATTAGTTGAATAAAACCAATAACATTATACTATAGAATAATCGTGATTGAATCAATCATAGTAAACTAAAGTCATACTGTGACGCCCCCAAAATAGGTATACATCACCCATTCTAAGTCGTCAAAATACATGGTACAGAAACAACTACAACTTTATTAATACAACATATAAACTATGAGTTTAAATACAAATATTGTCATCTAGACAATATCCACGCCCAAATAAGTCCTCATTACAATTATTGATATATTATTATACAAAAATGGTGAGGACTACTGAGACAACTTCTAGAACCATCATTCCATCCCCCGACTAGAACTAGTTACATTCTTGCCTCCTGAGAAGAAAAATGGAACAAAAAGGAAAAGGGTGAGCTCAACTAGCCCAGTAAAGAATATTATGACTAAGATAAAATAGAACAAATTATCGTTAGTCTACAACAAGGAAAAAATCTGATAGAATACAATAGACAACAAGTTTCAGATTAATATTCGCATCAGAAATAATAATTCATAGAAGAGTTACGTAGAGAATGAATTCTACTATTATCTATGAATTTAACAGTCCATCATCAACATTTTATCCCTGTAACATCAATCAATATTCATCTTGAATCAAATATTCATCTTTGCACTACAGGCCAAAGATATTCATCAATCGGTCATGTTCATCTCAACACTTATTCATCTTTGCACTACGGGCCAAAGATATTCATCAGAAAATCAACCATCTTTGCACTAAAGGCCAAAGATATTCAGTAATACCATCATTTAGGACCGAGGATGATGAAAAATATTTTAAGAAAACGAATTCAGTGAAAAATAACAAGTATTAAGGATTCATACTTTAAACAGTCCAAGTTCAAAAATACTTCATAAATAACCATAGTGAAGTAAAATTCAAGAATGATCAAAACATGGATACAATCAAAGCTAGTATCCATAATCGATATTTTGGACAAAAACAAAAATTTAATTTTTCTGTGAATAGTGTCGTATTCGTGAATAGTGTCGTATACGTGAATAGTAACCCCGACACTAAAAGACAAGAATTTCATAAGAAAAATCTTACCAATAATTCGGCATAATGATATTAGAATAAATAATATCATTTTTTTAAAAAAAAAATATCCCTTACCTCGAAAAGACGGTACTTCTGACTGAAATACTGGATATAGGGCTGAAGGAAACTTGCACCATATAACAAAACTCAAAGTATCAAAATACTCACAAGAATACGCTCGATAATATAGAGAGAGAAAGAGAGAAAAAACTTCAGTTTCTGATGTGATTTTCAATTCTAACCTAAGCACACTATTTATAGGAAAATGCTTAGAACACCAAAGTAGAAAATTTATTAAAATAATTTTATTTACCAAATATTCAAGCCCACCACCAAGGAATCCAAATTCAGCTCATTTACCACATATGTGGGCTTGCAAAAAACGTTTTTCATTAATAAAACAATTAAAACTTCCAAAAATCAATTATTCTGGAACTTCAATAATTCACAATAAATTGCTCTTTTATCAGAAAAATTTGAACCACGTGTCCGTTCCATAGGAAATTCCATTCTCTACAACTTTGTAAGTTTAAGTTTTTCCAAATTTCAAACAGAAGTTGACCGAAATCCACAAACGGACGATTTTACAAGCTATAATCAAATTTCAGTCAAAAAATGGGGTCCACAAACATGAAAAACATATTTTTAATATTTATTACAACAAAAATACTCTTCCTCCTCATTTATTTATATATCCCACATTCGTTGTAAAAATAACATCATTATTATATTATTAAAATATAATAATATATTTAAATGAATTATTTTATCAAAAAAAATAAAATATCAATTTTTCAACAATTGTCACATTAAAAATTTTCTCCATCTATATCCACATAAAATGAATATTTTCTTTATCATAATAATCAATAATTAATTATTCATAAATAATATTACAAAATATGATCTTCGACAACCCGTGTAGTTTCAGAGGAAGAGGGGCTTTCAATAAGGATTTCTCTCATCTTGGCGCCGCAATTAGATGACCAAACCTCTCTTTAGAGCGTAAATTTCTAGACATTGCCAATAATGTTATCTAATAATATTATTCAAATAATATGAATTATTGATCTGATAATGAAAATACTGTGCAGTGACAATTATTAAAACAACAATAATATAAAATATCAACGTAGCAATTATTGAATCAATAAAATATAATATTGAGCGGTAACTCATCGTAACAATTATTGAAAGCGATTGCCTTCACGTAAGAATCGATAATTGGTGCAATACCGTGTGCTACTGTGTTTTAACCACCGGGTATTCTAACATTATTAACGGTAACAACTACGCCATTATTTATAAACAACTTATTCTTGTCATTTTCTTCATCCAATCACTTTCCGTTATGGGGCCCACACGAGGCTGTGCCGTCGTACGAATATTCCTCGACAGTAAGAATATTCCACGACCAAACGAATATTCCCCGACAACAATGAATATTTTATAACCACGTGCTTATTTAAGATATTTGCGCATTTATACCCATAACTAACCACATTAATCAAATCAACCCTTACTATTTCAAAATAATAAATAGAAGAAATTAAATTTCATTTATAATAAGTTGGGGTCTTACAACCTCCCCTCCTTATGAAATTTTGTCCTCGAAATTGACGTACGTACCTGATGTTTTGAAAACGTGAGGATACCTCTCTTTCATTTCCATTTCCAACTCCCAGGTCATTTCCTCAATAGCATGGTTCCTCCACAAAACTTTAACTTGTGGTATGACCTTTGTGCGTAGGACATGCTCCTTCCTATCCAAGATCTTGACAGGTACCTCATCGTACGTTAAGTCTTCGGCTATCTCGTCCGATTCTAACTCAATAACGTGTTACGAAGCACAGATATGTGAAACACATTATGAACATGAGACATACTTGGAGGTAACGCGAGTCTATAGGCTACATTTCCTACTCAGTCAAGAATCTGAAATGGACCAATAAATGGTGGATTGAGCTTTCCTCTCTTCCCGAATCTTGTTACTCCCTTCCATAGAGCTACACGCAACAATGCATGATCCCCAATACTAAATTCCACATCCTTTCGATGAAGATTCGCAAAACTCTTTTGTCGATCCTGTGCCATTTGTATACGTTGTCGAATCATTTGGATCTTTTCCATAGTCATACGTACGGGTCCCAACAATGTTGCTTCACCCACCTCGTCCCAACATATTGGAGAGTGACACCTTCGTCCATACAATGCTTTAAATGGGGCCACACCTATACTTGCCTGAAGTGCAAAGATGAATATTTGATTCAAGATGAATATTGATTGATGTTACAGGGATAAAATGTTGATGATGGACTGTTAAATTCATAGATAATAGTAGAATTCATTCTCTACGTAACTCTTCTATGAATTATTATTTCCGCTGCGAATATTGATCTGAAACTTGTTGTCTATTATATTCTATCAGATTTTTCCCTGTTGAAGACTAATGATAATTTGTTCTATATTATCTTAGTCATAATATTCTTTACTGGGCTAGTTGAGCTCACCCTTTTCCTTTTTGTTCCATTTTTCTTCTCAGGAGGCAAGAATGTAGCGAGTTCTAGTCGGGGGATGGAATGATGGTTCTAGAAGTTGTCTTAGTAGTCCTCACCATTTTTGTATAATAATATATCAATAATTGTAATGAGGACTTATTTGGGTGTGGATATTGTCTAGATGATAATATTTGTATTTAAACTCATAGTTTATATGTTGTATTAATAAAGTTGTAGTTGTTTCTGTACCATGTATTTTGACGAATCAGAATGGGTGATGTATACCTATTTTGAGGGCGTCACAGTTGGTATCAGAGCTTAGGGATATGATCTCTGGCGGAGATCGGGGAATAGAACTAGGAGGGGAGAGACGAGTAAATCCTTCGCTAGTGTGTCCTACCTAAGCTTATTTGTTGGTTGGTCAATATATAGGGATATTATGTGATATGTGGATTTCTTTAATTAACGCTTATTTTATGGAAGTATTTGATAATGTCGACTGAGAATGTTAACAGTGGAGTAAATGAGACTGTGTAGACACCTTTGCTCACCAATGAGGAGAACGTGCAACAGGCTGGAAATGTTCCTCCTGTGAACAACACCACTAAGCAGATGATGAACGGCGGGATGTTTAGAAGCTTTTTGCAGTTCATGCAAAATCAGACGAGGGAGACTCGTGTTCAAAATACAGGTGGAAATAATAACAACGCACGGTTTGTCACAGCCAAGCAGATCAAAGAGTTGGGACCACCAGAATTTTGGGGAAAGCCAGATCAGATTAAGGCAGAGACGTGGGTCAAACAAATTACTAAGATATTCGATGTCTTGGGATGCACGGAGGAACAGAAGGTTCCCTTCGCCACTTTTATGTTCCGTAATGAGGCAGATTACTAGTGGGAATCTATGAAGCGTATCCATCCACCGCTTTTCAAGCATGTCATGGGAGACGTTTGAAACTATTCAATGACAAGTACTTCCACGAAAGTATTAAATCATATGAAGGAAGTGGAGTTTATTAGACTGGAACAAAATAACATAACGGTGTCCCAGTACGAGGCAAAGTTTGCAGAGTTGTCCAAATTTGCACCTCATTTGGTGGAGAATGAGGAACGTATGACGTGGATGTTTCTGAGAGGATTGAAACCTGGCATACGTCAATATCTCATTTCTCATAAATTTTTTCTCTATTCAGATGTTGTCAACAGGGCTCAATTATTAGAGCGAGAAAATGAGTATGTTCAACCGAGGGATCACAACCAGGATCATACTGGTGATAGCAGTCATCAGAACAACGATAACCAGCAAAGAAAGAAAAATACAGACAAAGGCGGTAACCACTCTGGTGGTAATCATGGCCATGAGAATAGAAGAAGCGAGTCAGGAGGAGATTTTAGAAAGAGCAGATTCAACAACGACCACGTGAAGACGTCAGCGCCAGCAGCAACTGGTTCTAAGGGAGGAGAATGATCACCGGTCGTATGCTATAAATGCGGGAAAGAGGGACATATCAGTCCAAACTGTCCACAACAGTTCAAGGTATGTTATAATTGTGGAAAGGAAGGACATATCGCTCGCGATTGATTATAGATGTGCGAAACCAAGTCCAATGGGGATGGTGACTCAAAAGGTACATCCTAGAAAAGTCAAAGTCGGCGGTTCTTTGGAAGAGCGTTTTGTCGTGTGATGGTCAAAATGCGAGGAACCCAAACGAGGTGATCACGGGTAAGCTAATCATAAATTCTTGCAAACTTTATACCTTACTTGATAGCGGTGCAACCCATTCATTTATCTCTCCTGCTTGTGCTCAACGTTTAAACTTAACTCCGGAGAAATTAAACTTTGATTTATCTGTGGAAACTCCGTTAGGAGAAACTTTCATCACATCCACTATTTATAAATCTTGTTTGATCCAAATTGGCACCATCACATTACCTGTTGACCTTATCTCTTTAAAAATACTTGCTTTTGATGTGATTTTAGGGATTGATTGGTTAACTATTCATCATGCCAAAATTGATTGTTTTCGTAAGGTTGTTAGTTTTCATATTCCTAACCAACCTGTTGTATGAATTCAAGCAACTAAACCATTAAAATCAATCACTGTCATATCTAGTCATAAAGCTATTCGTTTATTTAAAATGGATGTCAAGCTTTCTTAGCCCATGTTATGGATTTGAATAAAGACACTTCAAATTTGAATAATATTCCTGTTGTTAGTAAATTTCCAGACGTGTTTCCTGAAAAACTTCCCGGTCTACCCCCAGAACGTGAAGTTGAATTCTTTATTGACCTTGAACCTGGTACAAAGCCCATTTCTAAAACCCCATATCGAATGGCTCCTATTGAACTTCAGGAGTTAAAGGTCCAACTACAGGAGTTGTTGGACATCGGTTCCATTCGTCCTAGTACATCTCCTTGGGGTGCTCTTGTTTTATTTGTAAAGAAGAAGGACGGGAGTATGCAACTTTGTATTGACTACCGGGAATTAAACCATGTCACTATCAAGAATAGGTATCTGATACCTCGTATTGATGACTGTTTGACCCGATTGCAAGGAGCATAATTCTTTTCAAAGATCGATCTTCGATTCGGATATCATCGGTGAAGATTAGGCGAGGATATTCAAAGAGCGCCTTTAGAACTCGGTACAGGCATTATGAATGCTTAGTCATGTCTTTTGGATTGACTAATGCTCTTGTGGCTTTTATGGATATGATGAACTGAGTATTCAATGATTATTTGGATCAGTTTGTTGTTGTCTTTATTGATGACATCCTCATATATTCCAAAAGCCATGAAGATCATGAGCACCATTTGAAGATGGTACTCCAAAGGTTTCGTGAAAACAAGCTATATGCCAAGTTGAAGAAATGCGAGTTTTGGCTTGAGGAAGTAACATTCCTTGGGCACATGGTGTCAAAACATGGAGTATCTGTCGACCCGGCAAAGATTGAAGCAATACAAAGTTGGGAGCAACCGAAGTCGGTGGCCCGAGAAATACGTAGCTTTAGGGCTATTTGGTTATTATCAGAGATTCGTGGAAGGGTTTTCTCGAATCGCTACTCCGTTAACTCAGCTGACTCAGAAAGATACAAATTTCGTATGGAGCTGGGAATGCGAGAAGAGTTTCCAAGAGCTTAAGAGGAGACTCATTTCGGCACCTGTTCTGACAATACCATCTGGTTCGGATGGATTTGTTATCTATAGTGATGCTTCAGGCAAAGGGTTAGGATGTGTTCTCATGCAATGTGGGAAAGTCATAGCCTATGCCTCGCGAAAACTTAAAGAATATGAGAGGAATTATCCTACTCATGATGTAGAGTTGGCAGCAGTCGTTTTCGCGCTAAAGATCTGGAGGCACTATCTATATGGAGAGAAAGTGGAGATATATTCAGACCATAAAAGTCTAAAATATTTCTTCACCCAAAAGGAACTCAACATGCGGCAACGACGTTGGCTCGAGTTGTTGAAAGATTATGACCACACTATTCAATACCATCCCGGAAAAGTTTAAGCGTGGTAGGCGACGCGTTGAGTAGAAGATCATATATGGAACGAAAGTGCGATGTTGTTAACACAAAGACCCATTTTGTGTGATTTACAAAAGATGAGGATAGAATTCAAGACTCTGGGGACCCATGCGATGATGTCAAGTATACACATAGAACCAACTTTAATAGAAAAAGTTAAAGTTGCTCAAGCCACCCAATTCGAAATGATGCGTATGAAGAAGAAAGTACAAGAAGGTGCTATTCTGGAAGCGAGAATCGATGAGGAAGGAATACTTCGAGTCCACTCTAGACTTTGTGTTCCTAACGATTCTGATTTGAAGAACAAGATCATGATGGAGGCACACAATACACCATTTGCAATCCATCTTGGAAGTACCAAAATGTATCGTGATCTTCGACATACATTTTGGTGGAATAATATGAAGAGAGAGATTGCAAAGTTTATCTCGAGGTGTTTAACTTGTCAATGTGTAAAGGCGGAGCACCAAGTGCCAAATGGTCCATTACAACCACTTGACATTCCGAAATGGAAGTGGGAACACATTACCATGGATTTCATTGCGGGTCTTCCTACGGTTTCTCAAGGCATCGATGCTATTTAGGTTATTGTTGATAGATTAACTAAGTCTGCTCATTTTTTGCCGATACGAGAGACTTATTCCCTTGAACGTCTTGTTACTATGTACGTGAATGAGATTGTGAGATTGCATGGCATGCCAGTATCCATAGTTTCGGATCGTGACCCAAGATTCACTTCAAGATTTTGGGTTAGCTTGCAAAAAGCTATGGGCACGGATTTACATTTCAGTTCGGCATACCATCCTCAAACGGACGGATAATTAGATAGGACTATTCAAACTCTTGAAGATCTATTAAGACTCTGTGTCCTAGACTTCAAAGGGAGTTGGGATAAGTATTTACCATTGGTGGAATTCTCCTACAACAATAGTTATCAGGGAAGTATAGGTGTGGCCCCATTTGAAGCATTATATGGACGAAAGTGTCGCTCTACAGTATGTTGGGACGAGGTGGGCGAAGCAACATTGTTGGGACCCGAGTTGGTACGTATGACTACGGAAAAGATCCAAATGATTCGACAACGTTTACAAACGACACAGGATTCACAAAAGAGTTATGCGGATCTTCATCGAAAGGATGTGGAATTTAGTATTGGGGATCATGAATTGTTGCGTGTAGCTCCATGGAAGGGAGTAACAAGATTCGGGAAGAGAGGAAAGCTCAATCCACGATTTATTGGTCCATTTTCAGATTCTTGACCGAGTAGGAAATGTAGCCTATAGACTCGCGTTACCTCCAAGTATGTCTCATGTTCATAATGTGTTTCACATATCTATACTTCGTAACACGTTATTGAGTTAGAACCGGACGAGATAGCCGAAGACTTAACGTACGATGAGGTACCTGTCAAGATCTTGGATAGGAAGGAGCATGTCCTATGCATAAAGGTCATACCACAAGTTAAAGTTTTGTGGAGGAACCATGCTATTGAGGAGATGACCTGGGAGTTGGAAACGGAAATGAAAGCGAGGTATCCTCACCTTTTCGAAACACCAGGTACGTACGTCAATTTCAAGGACAAAATTTCATTAGGAGGGGAGGTTGTAAGACCCCAACTTATTATAAATGAAATTTAATTTCTTCTATTTATTATTTTGAAATAGTAAGGGTTGATTTGATTAATGTGGTTAGTTATGGGTACAAATGCGCAAATATATTAAATAAGCAAGTGGTTATAAATGTTCATTGTTGTCGGAGAATATTCGTTTGGTTGTGGAATATTCTTCTTTGTTAGGAATATTCAGTATGGTAGTGTGACCTCATTGTGAGCCCATAACGGAAAGCGATTGGATGAAGAAAATGACAAGAATAAGTTGTTTATAAATAATATCGTAGTTGTTACCGTTAATACTGTTAGAATACCCGGTGGTTAAAACACAGTAACACGGTATTGCACCAATTATTGATTCTTACGTTAGAAGGCACTACTCAATAATTATTACGATGAATTCTTGTTCAATATTATATTTTATTGATTTGATAATTGCTACGTTGATATTTTATAATATTGTTGTTTTAATAATTGTCCTTTGCGATTATTTTCATTATCGGATCAATAATTCATATTATTTGAATAATATTATTGAAGACAACATTATTGGCAATGTCTAGAAAGTTACATCTAAGGAGAGGTTTGGTCATCTAATTACTTGGCGCCGATAAGGAGAAATCCTTATTGGAAAGCCCCTCTTTCTGGGAAGCGGCACGGTTATCGATCTTGTGATTCTGAAATATAATTTATGAATAATTAATTATTGATTATTATGATAAAGAAAATATTCATTTTATGTGGATATAGATGGAGAAAATTTTTAAGGTGACAATTGTTGAAAAATTGATATTTTATCTTTTACGATAAAATAATTCATTTAAATATATTATTATATTTTAATAATATAATAATGGTGATATGTTTACAATGAATGTGGGATATATTAATAAATGAGGAGGAAGAGTATTTTTGTTGCAATAAATATAAGCATTTTCCTATAAATAGGGTGCTTAGGTTAGAATTAAAAATTACACCAGAAATTGAAGTTTTTTCTCTCTTTCTCTCTCTATATTATCGAGTGTATTCTTGTGAGTATTTTGATACTTTGAGTGTTGTTATTAAGGCGGCAAGTTTCCTTGATTTATATATCCGATATTTCGATCGGAAATCTTAGTCTTTTCGAGGTAAGGGATATTAATTTTTTAAAAATGATATTATTTCTTCTAATATCATTATGCCGGATTATTGGTAAGATTTTTCTTGTGAAATTCTTGTCTTTTAGTGTCGGGCTTACTATTCACGTATACGGCACTATTCACGTATACGTCACTATTCACAGAAAAATTAAATTTTTGTTTTTGTCCAAAATATCGATTATGGATACTAGCTTTGATTGTATCCATGTTTTGATCATTCTTGAATTTTACTTCAATATGGTTAGTTATGAAGTATTTTGAACTTGAATTTGTTTAAAGTATGAATCCTTAATACTTGTTATTTTCCTTTGGATTCGTTTTCTTAAAATATTTTTCATCATCCTCAGTCCTAAATGATGGTATTCTTGAATATCTTTGAATTTGTAGTGCAAAGATGGTTGATTTTTCGATGAATATCTTTGGCTCGTAGTGCAAAGATGAGCAGTGTTGAGATGAACATGATTAATCGATGAATATCTTTGGCATAGTGCAAAGATGAATATTTGATTCAAGATGAATATTGATTGATGTTACGAGGATAAAATGTTGATGATGAATTTGTTAAATTCATAGATAATAGTAGAATTCATTCTCTACGTAACTCTTCTATGAATTATTATTTCCGCTGCGAATATTGATCTGAAACTTGTTGTCTATTATATTCTATCAGATTTTTCCCTGTTGAAGACTAATGATAATTTATTCTATATTATCTTAGTCATAATATTCTTTACTGTGACGCCCCCAAAATAGGTATACATCACCCATTCTGAGTCGTCAAAATACATGGTACAGAAACAACTACAACTTTATTAATACAACATATAAACTATGAGTTTAAATACAAATATTGTCATCTAGACAATATCCACACCCAAATAAGTCCTCATTACAATTATTGACATATTATTATACAAAAGTGGTGAGGACTACTAAGACAACTTCTAGAACCATCATTCCATCCCCCAACTAGAACTCGCTACATTCTCGCCTCCTAAGAAGAAAAATGGAACAAAAAGGAAAAGGGTGAGCTCAACTAGCCCAGTTAAGAATATTATGACTAAGATAATATAGAACAAATTATCATTAGTCTTTAACAGGGAAAAATCTGATAGAATATAATAGACAATAAGTTTCAGATCAATATTCGCAGCGAAAATAATAATTCATAGAAGAGTTACGTAGATAATGAATTCTACTATTATCTATGAATTTAACAGTCCATCATCAATATTTTATCCCTGTAACATCAATCAATATTCATCTTGAATCAAATATTCATTTTTACTCTGTGCCAAAGATATTCATCAGTCGGTCATGTTCATCTCAACACTTGTTCATCTTTGCACTACGGGCCAAAGATATTCATCAGAAAATCAACCATCTTTGCACTAAAGGCCAAAGATATTTAGTAATACCATCATTTAAGACCGAGGATGATGAAAAATATTTTAAGAAAATGAATCCAGTTAAAAATAACAAGTATTAAGGATTCATACTTTAAACAGTCCAAGATCAAAAATATTTCATAAATAACCATAGTGAAGTAAAATTCAAGAATGATCAAAACATAGATACAATCAAAGCTAGTATCCATAATCGATATTTTGGACAAAAACAAAAATTTAATTTTTCTGGAATAGTGTCGTATTCGTGATTAATGCCGTATACGTGAATAGTGTCGTATACGTTAATAGTAACCCCGACACTAAAAGATAAGAATTTCACAAGAAAAATCTTACCAATAATCCGACATAATGATATTAGAAGAAATAATATCATTTTTAAAAAAAAATAATATCCCTTACCTCGAAAAGACGATACTTCTGACTGAAATACTAGATATAGAGCTGAAGGGAACTTGCACCGTATAACAACACTCAAAGTATCAAAATACTCACAAGAATACGCTCGATAATATAGAGAGAGAAAGAGTGATAAAGCTTCAGTTTCTGGTGTGATTTTCAATTCTAACCTAATCACCTTATTTATAGGAAAATGCTTAGAACACCAAAGTAGAAAATTTATTAAAATAATTTTATTTACCAAATATTCAAGCCCACCACCAAGGAATCCGAATTCAGCTCATTTACCACACATGTGGGCTTGAAAAAAACATTTTTCATGAATAAAACAATTAAAACCTCTAAAAATCAATTATTCTGGAACTTCGGAACTTCAATAATTCACAATAAATAGCCTTTTTGTTAGAAAAATTCAAATCACATGCCTTTTTCTTAGGAAATTCTATTTTCTACAACTTTGTAAGTTTAAGTTTTTCCAAATTCCAAACAGAAGTTGACCGAAATCCACAAACGGGCGATTTTACAAGCTATAATCAAATTTCAGTCAAGAAATGGGGTCCACAAACATGAAAAATATGTTTTTAATATTTATTGCAACAAAAATACTCTTCCTCCTCATTTATTCATATATCCCACATTCATTGTAAAAATATCACCATTATTATATTATTAAAATATAATAATATATTTAAATAAATTATTTTATCAAAAAAGATAAAATATCAATTTTTCAACAATTGTCACATTAAAAATTTTCTCCATCTATATCCACATAAAATGAATATTTTCTTTATCATAATAATCAATAATTAATTATTCATAAATAATATTATAGAATCACAGTATTGACAACCAAGCCGTTCCCAGGAAAGAGGGGGCTTTCCGATAAGGATTTCTCCGTACTGGCGCGCAATTAGATGACCAAACCTCTCCTTAGACAGAACTTTCTAGACATTACCAATAATGTTATTTAATAATATTATTCAAATAATATGAATTATTGATCTGATAATGAAAATACCGTGCACTGACAATTATTAAAACAACAATAATATAAAATATCAACGTAGCAATTATTGAATCAATAAAATATAATATTGAATAGTAACTACTGTAACAATTATTGAGTAGTGCCTTCTTACGTAAGAATCAATAATTGGTGCAATACTGGTATCTTCTTTGTGTTTTAACCAAGGGTATTCTAACGATATTACTTGGTAATAACTAAGCCATTATTTATAAACAACTTATTCTTGTCGTTTTCTTCATCCAATCACTTTTACGTTATGGGGCCACACGAGGTTGCGCTTGGCAGCAATGCGAATATTTCCGATGTAAGAATATTCCACGACCAAACGAATATTCCCCGACAACAATGAATATTTTATAACCACTTGCTTATTTATGATATTTACGCATTTGTACCCATAACTAACCACATTAATCAAATCAACCCTTACTATTTCAAAATAATAAATAGAAGAAATTAAATTTCATTTATAATAAGTTGGGGTCTTACACATTCTTTAGGAATAATCTAAGAGCATACAATTTGAATAACTATAACACCTTGCTTGAACAATACTAAGCCAAGGTTAATTAGAATTGAATACTAAGCATGCATAGCAAGTTGATCGATAAAAACGTTCAACTTTAGAATATATAAATTTTGCATGCTAAACAACAAGTTAAATACAAGAATAACTTACTCAAGAATAACTTACATCATTATATCATAATCTAATTGAAAACAGTAGTTTGATTAACAAGATAATAGATTAGAAAACTTGCTTAATGTAAAAAGAAAGTTTAGAAAACTTGCTTAAAGAAAATTTAAGCGCTTGCACAATTATAAAAGTAGAGTTAGAGAACTTGCCTTGCTCGTAGGCTAAACCAAATCAATACGAATCACAATATCCTATAAACATATGTCATCATGACATAGTTAGCCATTACCATTTTACAACCATAACTAAGTACGTTCATCATTTAAAAATTGAATTTTTAATCACATAATCAAGTTATCATACAAGTTATTCCTTAATAACATAATTATTCATAGTATAGAAATACTAAAATCAACATTTTACAGTCCTACTATCATCATATAACTTTTCTTAAAATTTCGTGTACAAAAAGTACACCGTCGGACCTATCTCTTTAACTCGGCGCATGGCTACAATTTACACTATGGTCGCTATTTGCGACGTGGGCATGGTAATCTATGAGACCAGTAAATAACCTCTGGTGCCATTGTGGCGTGGTGATGGTATCATACTTGAACTAACTAACGTCTTCTTTGGGTCATGTACTTGACGCTAATGATAGCTGATCGATGACTTCAAGAAGCAAAGATAGGAAAAAACTAATTTTGGCCTACAAGCTCGTTTCTAACAGACTAAATAGCATGTAAATCATACAAAAACTCCATGTAAACAAAATTCAAGAATTCCTAACATGTTTCTATCCATACAACAACATAAACAACAAGTTTAAAACATTCCAATTTCATTGTTTTTGATAAAAAAAAACTCACTTTTTGATATTTCAATGAAAATCAACACTTTAAATTTTGTTTTTCAACCAAAACTATTAATTCAAAGTGTCTTTATCAATGATTATACATACTCTATCAAATTAAATGATCAATTTATCAACTAAACAACTAATTAACCCTCAATTTCTACTTTAAGCTAAACAATATATATTCGCAAAAACTCTCTGTAAAAACATTTTCCTCACAAATTACATACATATCATCAATTCATTGATTATAACTCATGAAAATAGTTTTAACATCACTAGTATGTCATATAAAGCCACATAACAACAAAAATTCATGCTTACACAAGGATTCTACAAAGAATTTGGGAAGAGAAAAACTAAACTTTTAAAACTAAAATGAATAGAACAATACCTTGAAGAAGATGATATGGCTATTCCTTTCTATTCTCAAGCCTCTCCTTCTCCAATCTCTAGCCTTTCATCCTCTCTTCATTTCTTCTTCTCTTCTTCTTCTCTTCTTCTTCCTCTGAGTTTTTCTTACTTCTCTCTAACCTCTCTCCTCTATTCTTACACCTTAACAAATAACTTATATAGGATGTAATATATATTGATTATATAATATAAATATAAAACACATAACTGATGTCAGTTAAAATTTTTGAAATCAAAAGCCATAAGGCTTGTTTGGCTAACCACTAAAAAAAATCAATTAATCCTTATGCCTTGTTTGGTAAAACACAAATAGATTAAAGACTTAATAGGCATTAGGCCTTGTTTGGCAAAACTGAATTAAAATTCTTTTAAGTTATTTTAATAACTCCTTTATAAAAGGTTATTTGTCACACTTTACTAAATTAAATTAATCTTAATAACAATTTATTAAATTACTACCTCACATAAATCAATACCACAAAATTATAATTTTCTATATAATTATAACTTTATTTAACACATCCTTTTAATTACAAATTCCAATAAAAGAATAGTAATTCAATTAATCAAAACTCTTTAACTTAATAATTAAATTAAATTAGCAAAAATAATTACTTTCCTTAATTATTTATTTGACACATAGTTAACCAAATTGAATCAAATTTGAACAATTATCCAATTAACAATAAACACATCCATTAAATACTTAAATAATTCAATAAATATTCAATATAACAATTTATAAAATTCTGGAATGTTACATCATTCCCTCCTTACAAGGATACTGTCCTCAGAATCACAATTCAAACAATTCATTCGTCACATATATATATATATATATATATATATATATATATATATATATAGGTATTAACTTTATTACACATTTTGTACTTTCAAAATTTACTTGCGATAACAAGAGGCAATAACAATGGATAATATAATTTTATTATTAAAATGTATTAGTTTGAATTAATTTAAAATTAATGAACTAAACTTTAAAATTCATTATTTTTTCTTATTCTATTTTTTAATTATAATTAGAGCATTCATTTTAAAATTAAAATTTAGAATTTCAAAAATGATGAAAAGTTATTTGAATTGCAATTTAGATTATTAATTTTGTATTTATTAAAAATAAATAAATTAATATTCATTCATTAATACTATAATTTAAAACTCATTATTTTTTTTTTCTTATTGTAGCTATAGTTATAATTAAAGTATTCATTAGATTATAAGCATTATCTTATTTATTTCATACACCATCTCTTACGCATTCCTTGTAATATAAAATGGCAAATTATTCTCAAACGTATTTGGTAGTTTATATCTATGGCAAATTATTCTCAAATTTATTTGATAGTTTATATTTTAGATATATAAAAGTAAATTTTAAAAATGTATATTCTTAAAATTTATAAATATGAACCCTTCGTAAAATGAATGGAGGGAGTATATTTCAAAAAAAAATCCAACCTAATCAATCACCCAACCTGCCACAAACCATTAAATTAAAATAAAAAAAATCTCAAATTCATTCAATTAAACACCATGTCTCGATAACAGAGAAGAAATTATTAGGGTTTTACAAAAACTACTCGATCCTCACCATGAAATCACAAACCCAAAAACCCCAATTGAATCTCCATTCCTTTCGGCAAACACAAGGATCGCTGTTGCCCAGATCTCGCTTAATCATTGGGCTTCAAACCGCCAAAACTCGGCCCTTCAATCCCTAAGCGACATCGCCACCGGTACCTCCAGGACACTGGCCGTGCGCCGCCAAGATCCACCAATTCCACCGTACAAGACCTTAATCCAACCTCCTCGACATCATCGTCGCAATTGAACACCTACATTCGATGAAGACCCTATGCCTACGTTGTTACCAAATTTCTTTAACAATTGCAATTGTATGGCAGATTTTGTGGTTTACCTAGGAGACGTTATCACAGCCAATAATATACCAATTGAAAATGCAGCTATGGACGAGATGGGATTGCCTAGATTTTAAATTCAAGACCTAGAAAAGGTAATAAATGTTTACAAGACCTAGTGGTTCTCTTGAATTAATTATCTTCGATATTTATATATTAACTTAGTAGTATATGCCAATGCTAAAATTTTATGTAATATAATATGACTGAAAATAAAACCTAGCTTGATATGCATAATAATATATGCTGTTAATTAGCTTGTGTTATGTAATCATTAACAGAATATCATTCTGCTAATCCTCTTTTTTAAAAAATATGATTTGCTAATTCATGCTCCTTGTCTCTTGCTCCCTCTAATTGTTGAGTTTCAATTCATCCAGGGTTCGATGAAAATTGTCTTCGAGTGCTTGCTAGCACTTCGAGCAAAATTTGTAGCAAATGTTGGGAGATATAGTCTTCCTAGCACTCCTAACATTAGTTCAGCGACTTCATCTGGAAATGATTCTAGCGTGAGATGGAAGCCTTTAGTAGATCGATATGGAAATGGTGATGCTTCTCCACATGGAGAAAATTCTAGAGCTTCTACAATATTGGGAGAAGATAAATGGAAAGGCGATCCAGAATCAAAATTTTAACGTGCTTTTGCGTAGTCTGTCGTATGTCGTATCTCTCCTCTTATGTTCAGGTTTTGTTTATACACATGATTATCATGAAAAAGAAGTTTATTTATTAGAAAATAATTATAAAAAATCCTTCATGTTGTGAATTCTTTAATTAACTACATTGATTTAAATTAGTTTTCAGCTCATTTTGTTTAATGAACTTGCATATTCTGTCGCATCTAAACATGACCAAGTCAGTGGTTTTATTTTGTTCTGTTCAGTTTCTAAGATTTACTTGGAATTTTTTATGTCACGTGTTTTTTCCCTATTGTATAGAGCCATCTGCGGCATTACTACACTATGTTGGACACAAGTTCCATGAAGTGTTTCAAATGAAACACGGGGGCTATGTAGATCTCCCTCCTTCAAAGCTTTCAGAAATGATGAAATTAAACAGCTTGGACGTATGTTCCCTAAGTGGTTCCCAATTTTTTTTTTGGCATTTGACCATAACATTTGGCCCTGTTTAGATTTCTATTTGATATAGTCTGAATTTATGCATTTTTGATGCATTCCGGTATTCCTTGTTTGTAGAATGCCCCAATGAAGTCACTTTTAAGCGTTGTGAATGGAATTCTAGATGAAAGTGTAGAAAGAAAGAACGGTGAAATACCTGATGTATGTAAGGAAACATAAACATGATAACTGACTTTCTTGTTTATATATTCGTTCTCAAGTATTTTAAGTATATTCTAATGTCAGTTTCTTTCATTCCTCAACGCGTGGCGTGCCTATTGAGGAAAGTCATTCAAGAGATTGAGCGGCATATTTCTACTCAAGTAGAGTACTTAAGAACTGTAGTGTGTCAAAAGATTTTATTATTGTTATTTTGTATTGAATTCTTCAGCCTCATTACTTGATTGCTTTTTTACTTGCAGCAAAACAATCTATACTAGACTCGCGAGGAAAAATACCAGTTCAGAATTAAAGTTCTTGAAGCCCTTGCAACTGGGACTAGTAAAGAGACGCAGGCAGTATCAAAAACTTTAATGTGAAGTTTCTCGCAGAGGTTTGCATTTATGTGTGCCTCGAGTATAAATCTCATTCACCAAATGATAAACTCTTATTTACAGATTGTAATGAACAAGCTCTCATGAATTAATATTTACTTCTTTTTTAGGGAAAAAGATTGAAATATTAGAAAATGCTGCAGAAAACTATTATAATGTCCTAGCTGAAAATCGGAAGTTGCATAATGAGGTCCAAGATCTAAAAGGTGCCACTACTTATTTTAGCTTTTTGTCATGCTTGTATATGAGTAATTTTTTATGTCTTGTTTGAATTTTGTTGAATATGAAATATTAGAGTGTATTATCAAACAAGGCCATTTCTTCCTGGACAAAAGGGAAAATAGTCGATTGTAGAACATGTAGGTGAAAATGGGGAGCTAATAGTTGCAAATTCATCCAAACAAGGAAAAGAAAATTAGCGCTCGTTTAATTTCAATAAGGTCTATGATCCAGCTGCAACTCAAGGTTTTTAATCTTTACATTTGTGGTTTGCACATGCTTCTTTGGTTTCTCTGCAGATATGAGTCAAACATATGACTAGCCAGGGAGTTTTTGAGAAAAGTTCCTTTTTATCTAGCTATAGTCGTGCAAGTATAATAAATCCAGGGAGGATACTCGAAACAAACACTGAAAATCTTTTACGAATGGTACTACACATAAGTCTTTCTGTTGATGTGAATCATTATCTTAACTTTTCTGTTTGATACAACATGTTCCATATAAGATATTACATATATCTCCATTTGAGCACATTTTCTAGTTTCACCTAAACTATGATTTTTATACCATTTTTTGTCCAAGTTGAGCTAGTCAAGTCTTTATTCTTTATGATCAATTAACATGTATGAGATTGAATTGCAATTTCATTCAAACTGTCAATTTTAGGTGAATGAAACAAAGGCCTACAATCTCTGTACTGGTGATCAGACAATTTACCTGGTGCCATACAGGTGAAGTTCACAACTGTTGAGCTCCGAATGATCATGGACTATAAACAGAACATCCGTAATATGTCTGTTATTGCCCATGTTGATCATGGTATGGAAGCAACTACCATGTTCTTTTCAACTTTTTATTAGTAGTTGTCTATACTGTTATACCTGTGGTGATGTTGGTATAAGTAGGACCCCATGGATTGATGTTATGTATAACTAATCCTACAATGCGTTCACTGCTTGATTATTCTTTTGCTAGGAATGACAGAGAGGCAGACCTTCCCATCTTCTTATCATCCCCAACTGTTGCCTTAATGGTTGATGTGTTCCTTTGATAATACACTATATATGTAGATATATATTTTGATTGAAGAACTGTGGTAGTTTAAGATGGTTAATTGTAAAGATAATGAAAAATTATGTAGTGGATGATTTTATTAAGTTAATAATATTTTAGTTTTTTATATTTTTGCCATTACTTGCTTTGGGGTCATTGAGCCAGCCAGGTACACAAAAAGAATGTCAAATTTTGATTTGACAATAATATTATTCGTTACCAAAGCATTGAACAAGTTTTAATATAGCATACATTTAGCAACAAATTTTCGTTGCTAATGGAATTAAAAATATAATATTTGGCAAAGAAAAATTAGCGTAATAACAACGGAGAGGATATTATTGCTAATACTAAAATAAAAGGCAATATTTTTTATCATTGAAAATCATATCAATTTTTGTTCCACATATAAAGAAACGGCAACATATAATGTCGTTGCTAATCGACGACTTTCACTGCTATTGAAAAATAACCAGCAACAAACATTTTCGTTGCTGATTCAGCATAATGTCGTTGCCAAATAATATATTCAGCAACAAAAATCGTTGCTAAAAATTTTACATTCCACAACGAAAGCAAGTTTAGGGAATAATTTTCATAATTTACTGCAACGAAAAATGTCATTACAAAATGGTGTTAATTGCAACGAAAATACATGGTCGTTGCAAAAAAAAAGAGTTCATTTCATTGCCAATTAGCAGGCTTTTGCAACGAAATGGGGTTTTAGCAACGAAATTTTAATTATTCTGCAAAAATACATTTTGTTACTAAAGGATCGATGTATCTCTACGAAAGCCAAATTTCATTGCAAAATGTATTACTTTTGGCAAACGAAAAAAATACATTCGTTGCGGAACAATTAGCAACGCTCATTGCTCAACGAAAGATGCAACGACAGTAAAGTCGTTGCCAAAAACCTTTAGCAACAAAATTTGACACCTTTAGGAACGAAAATCAGTTGTTGCTGAAGCCCCATTTTTTTGTAGTGTCTCATGATTTCAACCATATAAAATTATTCTTAACATCTTTTACTTGTATTCTCATTAAGCTATGTTTTTCACATAGAAAACTTAAAGAAAAATTATAAGAGACTAGGTTTTGGATTACCTTTCTCCTTTAATCTTCTTCCATTGAACAAAGTTTGCTCTCGAGCTAGCTTTTCCTCTTCCTTTTTCCTCCCATCCGACTTCTCTCTCTCTCTCTCTCTCTCTCTCTCAAGTGTTGGTAAATTTTCAAAATCCCAACAAATGAGCTTAAGCTCTCCTTTTATAGAAAACCAAGGCTAGGGGTTAAATAGTTATTTTGCCCCTAAAATCACTATTCCCACCTCCTTACTCCTCCTCCTTACTATTCATGAAGCTTCGTGCTTCTGTCTTGTGGAATTCGTCCGACAGTTTGAAAACTGCGATTCTCGGAATTCAAATATTTTTGGATTTTTTTTCTTTCTTTTACCGATTAACTTTTACGTATTCTTCGGATCGCTGAAAAACTAAAACACACTTTTTAACATTAAGCGTTTTCAATCACATTTTTCGCTAATGTAGTTAAACAAATGAAAAGTACATAACAGTACTTTTATTCATTTTTATTTCGTCCGATTTTTGCATGTTTTTTGAGAAAAACTTGTATCGGCTTACTTAACTTTTCACGATATATTATCATCAAATCTTTCAACGGAATGTCATTTCGACATACCAAACTCTCAAAAAGGCTTAGGTTATTCAAACCCTAACCCTTAGAGTTTCGTCGGGTAAATAGTGCATATTTCGTCTTTTTCCTTGGAAATATTTTGTTCCCGAAATTTTTTTATTTTCTCCTTGAAAATTCCTGCTCGTTCAGTCTAGCTCGTAGCCAGAATCCTCCCGTATTATAATCATCCTAAGTTATAGAATGATTAATAAACACGTAGCACAGAATATTATTAATAAAAATTTATTTTATTAATAACTAATTCTTTAAACTTAAATTCTGGACAATCCGGTTCTCTAGGTTGTCACAATTTTTGTTCAATATTCATAGAAATAATATTTTCTTCCACACTCTATAGTATGTAAGAAATATTATTTCGTTTCAGATTCTGAATTCTACACTCATTTTGTTAAAGTATGACTTCTAAACTCCTTGAAATTAGTAGAATATTCTTGTAATTTGAGTTTCAGCTAGTATCTTTTCATGGAAATATTATTCTGAGTATTCTTAAAAAAATTTAACCTTTTCATGCCGGAGTACTATTCACGAGGTACTATTCTCGAAGTATTATTCACGGGGTACTATTCACTCGGGTACTATTCACCCGAGCTACTATTCATGAAAAAAATTGATTTCTTTTTTTGTCCAAATCATTTTTGATACAATATTATTCTTGAATTTTCCTCCACAAAGCAGTATCATGTTGACAATTTGGACATTATTGAATTCTGGATAAATTAAATTTTAAATCACAAAAATTTATCATTTCTCTCATTTAATTGAATTCTTATATCATTGTCATCATCCTCATGCTTATATTATGATATAAGTCATCTTTGGCCCGTAGTGCATAGATGGACTGTTGATTGGTATGATTATGACTAGGGATTATTCGGTATAATCATGAGTTGTAATGTTAGAAATGATGTGGTCAAAGTCCTCATTGGCCCGTAGTGCATTGATGGATAATTGTTGGCATGATCATGATCATTGGTCATAACACGAATATCCTTGTCCCGTAGTGCATGGATAATTCGTGGATGTGATACTAATGAATATCTTTGGCCCATAGTGCATGGATAATTCAGTGATATGGATTATTTATTGAGCTGAGTCTCAACGATAAAATTGATGATAAACTTTTTTTAAATCATAGAAGATAGTAGATATCATGCTCTACTTGACTCTTCTAATGGATTGCTTTTTCCGCTGCACTTAAACTTGTTGTTTATTGTATTCTATCAGTTTAATACTGTTGAAGGCTAACGGTAATTTATTCTGTATTATCTTAGTCATAATATTTCTTACTGGGCTAGTTGAGCTCACCCTTTTTGCTTTCATTATTCTCTTCAGGAAATGAGAACGTAGTCGAGACTAGTCGGGGAATGGAGTGATGGTCCGAGATGGTGGCTGTAGTAGTCCTCATTTTTTTATAAAATAGTGTGATAATAAGTATAATGAGGACTCCATTTGAGTTTGGATATTGTCTAGAAGACAATATTCGTGTTAAAACTCTCAGCTATGTTTTGTCGTATTTTACACGATAGCTGTATAATTAAATTTGTATTTGAAATCTATACCATGTATTTGGCAACTCAGAATGGGTGATGTATACCTATTTTGGGGGCACCACAATTAGTATCAAAGCTTACGGATATGATCCCTGGCTGAGATATGAGACTAGAACTAGGAGGGGAGAGACGGATAAATCCTTCACTAGTATGACCTACCTAAGCAAATTTGTTATTTAATTGATCGATCAGAATATAGGGATAATATGTGGCATGTCAATTAACCCTTTTTTGTGGCAGCGTTTGATAACGGCATCTAAAAATGTCGAGTTAAGCAATGGAGCATATGAGATCGTTGAGTCACCGTTGATCAATACCCAAGATAATGTGCATCAGGAAGGTAATAATCCTAAGGTAAACAACAACACCGACCAAATGATAACTGATGGGATGTTCAGAGGATTTCTGCAATTCATGCAACATCAGGCGAGAGAGACTCCTATCCAAAATGCAGGTGGAAACACTGGCAACTCACGGATGGTCATTGCTAAGCAATTCAAGGAGCTGGGACCACCAAAGTTTTTGGGAAAGCTAGAACCACTTATGGCAGAGACATGGATAAAGTGGATCACCAAGATATTTGATGTCTTGGGATGTTCCGAGGAGCAAAAGGTTCCCTTTGCCACATTCATGTTGAGAGGAGAGGTAGGTCACTGGTGGGAATCTGTATAACGTACTCAGCCTACCGCACTCAAGATATCTTGGGAGAAGTTTTAAGAATTATTCAACGACAAGTACTTTCCCAAAAGTATTCGTCACATGAAGGAGGTAGAGTTCATCAAGCTGGAGCAAAACAATTTGACCGTGTCGTAGTACGAGGCTAAGTTTGCCGAGTTGTCCTAGTTTACATCCCATTTGGTAGATAATGAGGAGCGTATGACGCGGATGTTTCTAAGAGGTTTGAAACCTGAAATATGTCAATACCTCATTTCTCATAAACGGTGTTTGTATTCAGATGTTGTGAATAGGGCTTAGTTATTGGAGTGTGATAATGAGTCAATAGACAAATCGATAATATCAGTGGTAAAAGTTATCGAAGCGGTGACAACAAACGTGGAGGGAATCAATATGCCAAAAATGGTAACCACTTCGGTGGTAATCATGGCAAAGACAATAGAAGTGGAAATTTCAAGAAGAGAAGGATCAACAATGATGGAAAGACAGCAGCACCAGCACCCATTTTCAAGGAAGGAGAACGACCACCGATCGTATGCTTCAAATGCTGAGGGAAGGGACACATCAGTTAAAACTGCACGATGTAGTCCAAAGCATGTTATAATTGCAGAAGAGAAGGTCACCTAGCCCCATTTTGTCATGTAGTGAAGACAAGTCCATCTAGGAAGGAGGCACCAAAGGCCGTCCTAAAGAAGTCAAAGTCGGTAGTTCAAGGGAGAGCATTTGTCGTAACCTCCCAAAAAGCGAGGACCCTAAACAAAGTTATCATGGGTAAGCTAATTATAAACTCTTGCAAAGTCTATACCTTATTTGATAACGGTTCTAACCATTCTTTTATTTCTCCTACTTGCGCTCAACATTTAAATTTAACTCCAGAGAAATTAGACTTTGACTTATCTGTTGAAACTCCGTTGGGAGAAACCTTCATTACATCAAATGTTTATAAGTCTTGTTTGATTCAAATCGGCAACCGTACGTTACCTGTCGATCTCATTTCTTTGAAAATACTTTCATTTGATACGATTTTAGGGATTGATTGGTTAACTATATAACATGCTAAAATTGATTATTTTTGTAAGGTTATTAGTTTCATATTCCTAACCAACCTATTATGCGAATTCAAGAAACCAAACAACTAAAGTCAATCACTGTCATATAAAGCCATAAAGTCATTCGTTTATTAAAAAATGGATGTCAAGCTTTCTTAGCCCATATCATGGATTTAAACAAAAATACGTCAGGTTTGAATGATATTTTTATTGTTAATAAATTTCCTGACGTATTCCCTAAAGAACTTCCTGGCCTACCCCCGGAGCTTAAAATCGAGTTTGGTATTGATCTTGAACCCAGTACAAAACCCATTTCCAAAGCCCCATATCGAATGGCTCCTTTTGAACTTCAGGAGTTAAAAATCCAACTGTAGGAATTGTTAGACATCGGTTTCATTCGTCCTAGTACATCTCCTTGGGGTGCTCCTATTTTATTCGTAAAGAAGAAAGATGGAAGTATTCGACTTTGTATTGACTATCGGGAGTTGAATCATATCACCATCAAAAATAAGTACCCGTTGCCTTGCATTGATGACCTATTTGACCAGTTGCAAGGAGCTAAATTCTTTTCAAAGATCGATCTTCGTTCTGGATATCATCAGTTAAAGATTAAAACTGATGACATTTCAAAGAATACTTTCAGAACTCGGTACGGGCATTACAAATTCCTAGTTATGTCTTTTGGATTAACTAATTCTCATGTTACCTTCATGGATATGATGAACCGAGTATTCGAGGAATATTTGGATCATTTTGTGGTTGTCTTTATTAATTGATGACATCCTCATTTACTACAAAAGCCGTGAAGATCATGAGCAACACTTGAGGCTGATACTCCAAAAGCTTAGTGAAAATAAGCTATATGCCAAGTTGAAGAAGTGCGAGTTCTGGCTTAAGGAAGTAGCATTCATTAGGTACATGATATCAAATCATAGAATATCTGTTGACCCAGTAAATATTAAAGCAATTCAAAGCTAGGAGTAACCTAAGTCAGTAATCGAAGTACTTAGCTTTCTGGGATTAGCTGGTTATTATCGGAGATTTATGGAAGGATTTTCTCGAATCGCTACTCCATTAACTCACCTGACTCGAAAAGATACAAAATTCGGTTGGAGCGGGGACTGTGAAAAAAGTTTTCAAGAACTCAAAAGGAGACTCATTTCAGCACCTGTTCTGATAATACCTTCTGGTTTGGAGGGATTTGTCATCTACAGCGATGCTTCAGGCAGAGGGTTAGGATGTGTTCTCATGCAACATGGGAAAGTCATAGCCTATACCTCACGACAACTCAAAGAATATGAGAGGAATTATCCTACTCAAGAACTAGAGTTGGCAGCAGTCGTTTTCACACTAAGGATCTGGAGACATTACCTCTATGGGGAGAAGGTGGAGATCTATACGGATCATAAAAGCCTCAAATATTTTTTCACCCAAAAGGAACTCAACACGCGGTAACGACATTGGCTCGAGCTGTTAAAAGATTACGATCATACCATTCAATACCATCTTGGAAAAGCGAATGTGGTAGCTGACACGTTGAGTAGAAGATCATATGCGTGGTACGAGTGCGATATTTTCAACATAAAGGCCCATTTTGTATGACTTACAAAGGATGAAGATAGAGTTAAAGACTCCAGGGACCCATGTGATGATGTCAAATATATGAGTAGAACCGAATTTAATCGATAAAGTTAAAGCTACTCAAGCTACGGACCTGGAGCTGATTAGTATGAAGAAGAACGTACAAAAAGGTGTTATTCCGAAAGCTAGAATCGATGAAGAAGGAATACTTCGAGTCAACTCCAGACTTTGTGTTCCTAACGACTCTGATTTGAAGTATAAAATCATGATGGAGGCACATAACACATCGTTTGCAATCCATCCTAGGAGTACTGATAAGTGGGTTTTATACCTACTTATTGGAGATCAATTTACGCGAATTATGCCTATCCCAAGTACATTTCAGTCTATTTTTGTTGCATTTCATGTTATTTTGCATTGCGGTTACTTAAAACTCCTTTTCATGAATAAGTGTAGGAATCGACCTAATTTGGTGGTATTAGAGGGCATGAGGCTAATGGACGCATGAAGCGAGGCACAAGCTGGGATAGGTATGGCGTGATAAATGAGTGGAGCATGGATGGATAAGCAGGGATCGAAAAAAGACATTTCAGTAGCAGCAACAACAATGCAGAACAAAACTCAGGAGTAGTACCAGAATTCACCAATTGTAAGCCGCGCGGCTGCGCAGTTGGATGAGCTTGGAGACGCGCTCCCGCATGAGCACCAAGCCAGACAATGTTACCTACTGCAAGTTACGCGGCCACGAGTATGACAAGCTTAGAGGACGCGCGTGGCAGAAAAGTGGCTGGGAAGTAGAACCTTCTACAAGTTGCATGCTGCGTGTGAATACACTGAGAGGCGGCTTACCGCTACGCGATATTTGGAGCTCTTTGAGTTATTTTATTTTAATTTTTAATTAAAATTATTATAATTTGTTTTAAACGATATCTAACGGGTGTCAGAGAGACTTGAATAACTTTTGACGTATTTTCATATAGTAACTAGGGTTTTAACATTGGGAGAGATTCCAACAAAGAACGAAACCAAAACTCCATCTTCTCTAATTCTTCTTAGGATTCTCCATCATTGTGGATTTATAATATTATTTTTCTGGATTTATATGAGGATTTGAACGTTGATATTGGTTTACAATCTACAATTGGGTTTGATCGTTCTATCCCTCATCTTTCAATTGTTTACTTGATAATCATGCTTAGCGTTGACCCCATAATGGCTTTTGGTTCAGTCATGAACTAAACTCTATTATGAGATTCTAACGAATTTTAATATGTAGTTTGGTTGCATGCTTGATTGCTAGGGCTATTTTACATATCATCTGGGAATTCTATTATGGTTGTTTTACACGTATGAATGCTTGATCACCATTCGTTTCAGTATTTGCATGGAATTGACAATGAACATATGAGTATGGATTGTAGTCATAATAGCATACGTATATGGGGCTGTTGTATATGGTTTGCATATTTCGTGAATGAGATAGACATATAATTATTCACCGTATGAGCTAAAATAAGGGCTTGTGCCTCAATTCAGTATGATTGCAATTTCACATAGACATATAGTGATTTTGGTTATATTGTTGATTACATAGAATCTATCATATGTGGATGCTGTGTAAGTAGGTCCTAGTGCATTGAAAAATGGCTATGACTCTATTAGTGCTCTTGGCTATTTTCCTGTGATATGTGAACAAGTCTTGCATGATAGTGGTAGCTAGATGAAATATTAAATGAAGTTAGGATCCCATTATTTCCAGATTTGATTTATTCCATTAATATTCTTATTTTAGTTGTTATTTGCAATTAGTTTAATTCGCCAATTATAGTCGTTAGTCTAAGCATATGAATATAGTGATTTAATTGATGCATAGTAGTTTAAATTTGACAATTTTCTCTGTGGGATCGATACTCTACTTACTCTGTATTACTTGTTGACACATGTATGCTTTCATGAGTTAGAGCTCTTTTATCAGAACTGAAAAAGAGGCAACAAGTTTTTGGCGTCGTTGCCTGGGAAAGGCGTTTATTCTTATCTCATTTCTATTTTTGTTTTATTTGTGATTTCAGGTACTTGTAGATTTTTATGCAGCCAAGATCTTCCAATTCCAAATTAACAGCAGCGCAGGATAACATTAATGGGAGAGGTTGGAAAGCTAGTGTGCGAAGAAATTTACAAGCTCAGTTAGAGAGTACTACAGTTAGTATGGCAGAAGAACAGAGAATTGAGCAAAGATAAGAGCACCGGGCTCTACGAGATTATTCCATGCCGAATATAAAGCGAACTCTGATCTAGCATAGTCAAAGCCAATAATAGCAACGAACACTTTTGAGATTAAATCGGACACTATTCAGATGGTGCAGAACTCGGTTCAGTTTGGGGGTGCTGCTACGGATGATCCGAATGAACACTTATTGAGCTTCATAGAGATTTGTGATACATTCCGATATAACGGTGTGACGGAGGATTCTATCAGACTGCAGTTGTTCCAATTCTCATTGAAGGATAAGGCGAGGAGTTGGCTTCATTCTTTGCCTTCAGGGTCAATCACTACATGGGAGGACTTAACGCAAAAATTCTTAGCCAAGTTCTTCCCAATGGCTAAGACTGCAAAGATGAGGACAACTATATGTTAGTTTGAGCAACAACAGGGAGAGTCCTTATATGAAGCATGGGAGTGATACTAAGAGATGCTAAGGAAGTGTCCGCATCATGGTATGCCAGATTGGATGGTAATCAATACTTTCTACAATGGATTAGGATGGCAATCGAGACCGATTGTAGAAGCAGCTGTTGGAGGGGCATTATGGGCAAAAAGCTATGACGAGGCCTATACCCTTATTGAGACTATGGCAGCTAACAATTTTCAGAATCATACATCTCGGATGGCACAACCCAAGGTAGCAAGTGTATTGAAGGTAGATATTATTACGCAGTTATCGGCACTGATGGCAGCCATGGCAAAGAAGATAGACACTTTGGCAGAAAGCAGGACGAAAATAGTTGCCTTTGTTTGTGAAATTTGTGCGGGTTCACACTCCACGGATCAGTGTGCTATTAGCTCGGAGTCGGTGCAGTACGTGAGCAACTACAGGAAAGACCAAGGTCAATTTCAGAACACATACTACCGCAACAACCGAAATCATCCAAACTTTAGCTTGTCAAATAACCAAGGAAATCAACAAAGTCAGTTTCAAATTTGAATCATCAATTCGATCCTGACTAACTCAAACGACCGGTATAATATGCAAAACCCACCGTTTCCATAAGGATTCTCTCGTGAATAACATCACGCTCCGACTTCACCACAGCCAAAAAAGAAATCAGAAGTGGAGAAGATGATTTTTAAATACATGGCAAACACGGAAGTTATGATTAAAAGTCAAGTAGTGGCTATTAAGAATTTGGAAACTCAGATGGGGCAGATGGCGAGCATGCTTAACAACAGGCCCCAAGGTTCCTTGCCAAGTAACACAGAGATAAATCCTAGAAGAGACGGGAAGGAACAATTCCAAGCAATATCATTAAGATCTAGAAAAATCATGGAGACATCAGTAAGTCACGCTACCGCGCTGAGAACACTAAGGATTCAGCCTTGTGCTTGCATGAGGCAGAAAGCAGTGATTGTTGATGAAGAAAATCTGGAAAAATCTGAGTTGCAGAAGGTTAAGAAGGATACAATAGGTTCAGAGGAAAAGCCTAAGAGTTCAGTGCCACCAATTTACCCTCAAGTACCGTATCCACAAAGATTAACTTAGCGGAGGGAGGATAAACAGTTCTTGGAGGTATTCAAAAAGTTGCAGATCAACATACCGTTCGACGAGGCATTAGAACAAATGCCAAGCTACGCAAAGTTTATGAAGGGTATATTGTCAAGGAAGAGAAGGCTAGATGAGTTTGAGACGGTAGCCTTGACAAAGGAATGCAGTGCAGTGCTTTAGCATAAATTACCTCCAAAGCTGAAGGATCCGGGTAGCTTCACAATTCCGTGCACAATTGGAAAGATGAACTTCAGTAAGTGTTTATGTGATCTTGGGGCAATCATAAATTTGATGCCCTTGTTAGTGTTTAACAAGTTGGGATTACCGGCTCCAAAGCCGACAAACATATCATTACAACTAGCTGATAGATCCCTCACGTATCCATGAGGAATTATTGAAGATGTGTTGGTTAAGGTGGACAAGTTTATTTTTCCAGCTGACTTCATCATTTTAGACTACGAGGATGACAAAAGCATACCAATAATACTGGGGAGACCATTCTTAGCCACAGGCAGGACTTCGATAGATGTGCAAAAAGGTGAACTCACTAAGTGTGTTCAGGATCAGGAGATCACCTTCAACGTCTTTAAAGCAATAAAGTTATTAACGGATGAAGAAGAATGTTTTCTGGTTGACTTGGTGGATTGGGGCCTAAAGGATGATGTACAGAAATCGGGGAATTATGGACCGTTGAGGTGTGTAATGGGAGAAAATTCAGAGTTGAAGGTAGAGCCATTGACGAAAGCTGAAGTCATCAAATTTCGGGGTGCGGTGGACAATAAAGAAGGCACCTCAATTCTTGATGTGACGTGAGATTCAGAGACAGTCAAGCTAATTGACTATAACTTAGTGCTGGATTGGAGGCAACCCATTATTTCTACCTCATTTAACTTTTTAGTTATTCATTTTAGATTATTTTAGTTAGTTATATCTCATTCATTTTTAATAGGATATCAGATTTTCATGCTTAAGTGTGTCGCAAGAAGTGCTTTACGAATATTTGCAAGATGTTAGCATTATTTGGCCACTAATTCATACCTTAACAATGTGCATTAATATCTATACAGGAACCATCATTGGAAAGCATCACTGATAAGCAGAGTAGAATTGAACTTTAGCATTGCAGATATCAAGGTCGGCGTGGTGGCATGCACCTTTATGCGAAGATAAACTCATGGCCACGCGATCAAGTCAATCAGGATAACAGAACATTTTGTAAGTCTTGCGCCCACGCACCCAACCCATTAAAAACCCACGCGGTCGCGCGCGACACCGGATTAAGACAGATCTGAAGATTTTAAAAAACGAGTTGTGGACCATTTAGACTCTCATTCGAAATAATAACAGACGCAAAATCCTCTCACTCTCCATAACTCATGTCTCTATCTCTCTATCAGTTACAAATTGAAGCCGTACATCTCTCAATCACACTTCACGATTCTCTCCACGTTCAAATCTTAACCCACGCTCTCATCCATTATATAAAGTTAGGGTTCCTGATTTTGGTTTGCAGAATCAAGTTTGGGGGCTATCAATTTGTAAGCTTTTCTTCATTTCAAGTCAAACTCATCTGCACCATCTCTTTCAAAGCATATGAGTCCAAAAAGAACTCGCGCCGCTTCATCTTCTTCTTCATCCTCCTCTGGTAGTCAAGGAGAGGATGTGGTTGATCAGACTAAGTTCTTGGATTTAGCAGCCCAACAGGAGTATTACAGAATTATGGCAAAGACGTTCATCAAGGAGCGCGCTTTCAAACCAGAGGAGCAAGATGGCCAGTTATGTGCCATGATTTGCGAAAGGGGATGGGTTGGATTCACTGCCACTCCCACGCCCATTTCAATGAACATAGTCTGAGAGTTTTACGCCAATGCCAAAGTCACCATGGACGATATCGGTATGGTTCGAGGTGTCGAGGTAGATTACAGACCCGCCGCCATCAGAAACATTTTCAGTCTCACCGAGAGAACACCAACAGGGGCTGCCAATTAGATCACAGGGGCACATCTGGAAATAAACTTGTCGCTTGTTATTGCGGAGTTATGCGTGCCAGGCACGAAGTGGACTTACAAAGTCGGCACGACCCAACCTCGTATATTCCCAGCAGCCGCACTGAATCGATATGCCAAGGCGTGGAATTTGTTCATATGTGCCAAGCTATTGCCCTCATCTCATCAGCATGAGATCACGGCGGAAAGGGCCATAATTTTATGGGGTATAATCACGGGCAAGTATATTTACGTGGGACATTTGATTCATCAAAATATTGTGAAGTATCTGAAGGGAAATACCACAGGGAGCATTCCACACGCAACAGTGGTAGCCATGTTATGTGCGCATCAGGGGTGCAACTGGGGCAATGAACAAATGCAATACCTGAGCCAAGATATAACTCATGCCACCATTGCAAAATTTGAGGACTGGGCAGGTGGTGAGCCACACCCGCACGGACGAGGATTCATTCTCCGGCCCACATTTCTAGAGCCATCCCAGCAGCCCCCTCAGACCGATGAGGCAGGACCGTCGACCGGAGCACACATTGTTCCTAGCGATCGACATCTCCGAAGGTTGGAGAAAAAAGTCGATGCCATGTATGATAATTTTGGAACGTTTGCTACGGGACTCACGAGGGCCTTGGCTGAGGCATTTGCACAACAAGGAACAATGCTCGAGTGGCCTCAATTCAATACAGCAGTGCCTTATCCACCACCAGATTCACCACCCGAGGAGGGTGGTACAGCCGATCATTAAGGAGTTTTCTTGTACCCTTTACCTTCATTCAATGGGGCATTGAATATTATAAGTTTGGGGGTATTGGGGAGTAATATAGTAGCATGTAGTTAGTTTTTGCATGTTTAGTTAAAATGTTGCATGATTAGTTTAATAATTTAGTTGTTTTTGGTGTTATTGTTTTATTGATAGAAATTTTTTTGTTTTAGTTAATTTGCATGTCTCACAAAGTTCTTGTTTTATGGAATTTCATTGCCTAGCCAATGATGATGGTGAATTGTGAAGGATTCTTGAATATATGGGATAACATGAACGTAGTTATAATGTTTTACACGATGGAATTCATGTTGCTGTTTAAATGCTTTCGGTTTGCACGGTTATGTTCACAATCACTTGTAGGCATAAGAGTTATGTGTTGCATTGCTTGTTAGAAAATGTAGTTTTAAAAAGAGAAAAATGTGGAACATGCATGTAGACTTGAAAAACATTGACATTCAAACTTTAGGAAAACATGGGTATGGTACGTATATAAAAAAAATGAATAGCAAAACGTGGCTAGTCTTATTTCGGGGCCCTGACTACTTAAGTAAGTACGCCCAAGGGGATTATCTCTACACCTAGCACCCTAAGCTCTTTCATGGTCTGGGAGTCATTGGTTGAAAGCTCGCTAAGGGGTAGCAGTGTTGCCTAATGGAATAAGGCATTGCATAGTCATGTATAAAAAAAAGGAGAAAAAGAAAAGAAAAATAGCAATAAACACCGTGGGAAAGAGCGAAAATTGCCCTCGTGAGTAGCAATAAAGCAATTAAGCCCATTGTTGAACTTTAGTTTGTTTGGATATGTTGAAACAGTTGCGTTGTATAAGTATACATGATTCTCAATTTAGGCTATACTTTTTTGTTTCGAGCATGTTGGCATATATATTCTTTGCTTGAATCAAGTTTTGGTGAACATTACACACACACAGCATCTCTATAGCATGGATGAATTATCTGAGTGTGTGATGTTATGACCATCGATTAGTTTAAACTTGTATTCCTGAATCTGGATAATTCACTGAGGCATTTTGGGCTTAAATTCTGTTTAAGTTGGAATGATGTGAGACTAGTTTTCATAGTAGTTTAGCTGCATAGTAGTGCTTTTGCATTTTTCTTTGTTATTTAGCATGCATTGCTTGAGGGAAAGCAATAGTTCAAGTTTTTGGGTATTTGATAAGTGGGTTTTATACCTACTTATTGGATATCAATTTACGCGAATTATGCCCATCTAAAGTACATTTCAGTCTGTTTTAGTTGCATTTCATGTTATTTTGCATTGCGGTTACTTAAAACTCCTTTTGGTGAATAAGTGCAAGAATCGGCCTGATTTGGTGGTATTAGAGGGCACGAGACTAATGGATGTATGAAGCGAGGCATAAGCTGGGATAGGCATGGCATGATAAATGAGTGGAGCATGGATGGATAAGCAGGGATGGACAAAAGATATTTTAGTAGCAGCAACAATAATGCAGAACCAAACTCATGAGTACAACCAGAATTCACCAACTGTAAGTTGCGTGCGTGCGGCGGCAGATGAGCTGAGAGCGGCAGCGGCGTGAGCACCTTACCAAACAATGTTACCTCTTTGCAAGTTGTGATAGCATGAACATGACAAGCTTAAAGGACGCCAGCGTGCGCCGAGAGGTGACTAGATAGGTAGAGAACCTTCGCAAGTCGCTACCTTGAAGCAGCGAATACCTTCGGAGAGGGGCGCGGCCGTGCACGATAATTGGGAGTCTTTGAGTTATTTTATTTTAATTTTTAATTAAAATGAATGTAATTTATTTTAAACGATATCTGACGGGTGTTAGAGAGACTTGAATAACTTTTGACGTATTTTCATATCGTAACTAGGGTTTTTACATTGGGAGAGATTCCAACGAAGAACGAAGCCAAAACTCCATCTTCTCTAATTCTTCTTGGGATTCTCCATCATTGTGGATTTATAAGATTTATTTTTTTGGATTTATATGAGGATTTGAAGGTTGATATTGGTTTACAATCTACAATTGGGTTTGATCATTATATCCCTCATCTTTCAATTGTTTACTTGATAATCATTCTTAGCGTTGACCCCATAATGGCTTTTGGTTCAGTCATGAACTAAACACCATTATGGGATTCTAACGGATTTTAATATGTAGTTTGGTTGCATGCTTGATTGCTAGGGCTGTTTTACATTTCATATGGGAATTCTATTATGGTTGTTTTACACGTATGAATGCTTGATCACCATTCGTTTTAGTATTTGCATGGAATGCACAATGAACATGCGAGTATAGATGGTAGTCATAATAGCATACGTATATGGGGCTGTTGTATATGGTTTACGTATTTCATGAATGAAATAGACATATACTTATTCACCATATGAGTTAAAATAAGGGCTTGTGCTTCAATTCAGTATGATTACAATTTCACATAGACATATAGTGATTTTGGTTATATTGTTGATTACATAGAATCTATCATCTGTGGATGATGTGTAAGTAGGTCCTAGTGCTTTGAAAAATGGCTATGACTCTATTAGTGCTCTTGGCTATTTTCCTGTGATATGTGAACAAGTCTTGTATGATAGTGGTAGCTAGATGAAATATTAAATGAAGTTAGGATCCCATTATTTCCAGATTTGATTTATTCCATTAATATTCTTATTTTAGTTGTTATTTGAAATTAGTTTAATTAGCCAATTATAGTCGTTAGTCTAAGCATATGAATATAGTGATTTAATTGATGCATAGTAGTTTGAATTTGAAAATTTTCTCTGTGGGATCGATACTTTACTTACTCTGTATTACTTGTTGACACATGTATGCTTGCATGAGTTAGAGCTCTTTTATCAGAACTGAAAAAGAGGCAACAAGTACCAAAATGTAACGTGATCTTCGACATACATTTTGGTGGAGCAATATGAAAAGAAAGATCGCGGAGTTTATCTCAAGGTTTCTAACTTGTCAACGAGTCAAGGCGGAGCATCAAGTGCCAGAAGGACCATTGCAACCACTTGAAATTCGAGAATGGAAGTGGGAACACATTACCATGGATTTCATTATTGGTCTTCCCAAGGTTTCTAAAGTCATAGATGCAATTTGGGTCATTGTTAGTGGATTGGCCAAGTATTCTCATTTCTTACCTATTTGAGAAACTTATTCACTTGAACGTCTTTCTCGTATATACATAAATAAGATAGTAAGACTGCATGGTATGCCAGTATCCATAGTTTTCTATCGAGACCCAAGATTCACTTCACGATTTTGGGTTAGTTTACAAAAAGCAATGGGCACGGATTTACGATTTAGTTCGGCATATCATCCTCAAACGGATAGGCAATCGAAGAACACTATTCAAACTCTTGAAGATCTATTAGGACTCAGTGTCCTTGACCTCAAGGGAAGTTGGGACAAGTTCTTACCATTAGTGGAATTCTCCTACAACAATAGTTATCAACCAAGTATTGGCATGTCTCCATTCGAGGCATTGTATGGACGCAAGTGTCATTCTCCAGTATACTAGGACGAGGTGGGTGAAGCAACGTTGTTAGGACCGGAATTGGTACGCATGACTACGGAAAAGATTCAAATGATCCGACAACGTATAAAGACCTCACAAGATCTATAAAAGAGTTATGTTAATCTTCATCGAAGGGACGTGGAATTCAATGTTGATGATCATGTGTTGTTACGTGTTTATCCATGGAAAGGAGTTACAAGATTTGGAAAGAGAGAAAAGCTAAATCATCGATTCATTGGCCCATTCGAAATCCTCGATCGAGTAGAAACTGTGGCCTATAAACTCGCCTAACCGCCAAGTATATCTCGTGTTCATAACGTTTTTCACATATCCATGTTGCGTAAATATGTAGAAGACCCGAACCACATTATTGAGTTAGAACCAGAAAAAATATCGGAAGATTTAACATATGAAGAGGTACCTGTTAAAATCTTGGATAAGAAGGAACATATTCTACGCTCCAAGGTTATACCTCAAGTCAAAGTTTTGTAGAGAAATAACGATATTGAGGAAATGACCTAGGAGTTGGAATCTAAAATGAAATCAAGGTATCCTCACCTCTTCGACGTATCAGGTACGTACACTAATTTTGAGGATAAAATTTCATAAGAAGGGGAGATTCGAAGACCCCAACTTTTATGAATAAAGATTTAATTTTCTCGAAATATTTTTTTTGAATATTATAGTGTGGATTTGATATAATGATATAGTTGTGGGTAGTATTTACAAATTTTGCAAAGTAAGTAAGTTGTCATAAAATATTCGATTGGTCGAGGAATATTCGTTTTATTAAGGAATATTCGTATGATGGCACAATCATTGGTGGATCCCACAACGGAATTACTGTCGAAGTTAGAAAATGACATAAATATCTTTTTATAAAAATAACGGCGAAAGTTTTACCGTTAACTATTGAAATACCCAGTGATAAAAGTACAGTAATATGCGTGGTTGCATAGTAGCACAAGATATTTGATGTGTACGTGAGAAGTCACTCAGTTATACTCAATTATTGCTACAGTAATTGCTGCATAATATCTCACATTATTGATTCAATTATTGTTACAGTATCATTTGAAAAAAAAATTATATTATTAAATCAATAATTGAGATTACAAGTTATTCATAGTATTATTTGCATTATTGACAATGTCTAGAAAGTTCTACCGAGGAAAGGGGTTTTGTCACCTAATTGGGCACCACTAGGGAGAAATCCTTATCAGAAAGCCCCCTCTTTCTTGGGAATGATCTGGTTGTTAATATTTCAAGTTATATTATTGATGAATAAATGTTGTTAAAAATATTGATGGGTTTTTTATGATGTATTTATTCTAAATTTGACATATTATTTGAATCCCCACTTACCCATTTTTCAAAGTAGTCGGGAGAAGTTATCTCAGTTTTGTTTATATATATATTAAAATAATAAAATGGGTTTTGGGGGGAAACTGGTTGTTCACGGAGGGTATTATTTAGTTTTTATTTATATATATATATATATATATATATTATAATAAGTTTTATTTTTTATGAAAAATAGAATATATTATATTTTATTATGCATAGCATTTACATAGTGTCTGCATAGTGTTTGCATAGTGACTGCATTGTAAAATCAGATTTCAGCCGAATTCGTCCGTGATTTTCCCACTGTGTGTCCGTTTCTAAATAGTATCCTACCTGTCTCCTATAAATAGGATGCTTAGTTTAGAATTAAAAATTACACCAAAATCAGAAAATTCTTATTCTATAATATTGAGTGTATTTCTTTAGAGTTTAAGGAAGCTTTGAGCGTAGAAAACAGTATAAATTTTCATCAAGAATATCCCCGTCCTACCAGTCGAAAT
The DNA here is from genome assembly GCA_020205615.1 of Panax quinquefolius. Lineage (NCBI taxonomy): Eukaryota > Viridiplantae > Streptophyta > Magnoliopsida > Apiales > Araliaceae > Panax > Panax quinquefolius. Next base: position 36,153,587 of record CM035158.1, on the reverse strand, counting down.
ACTCTTCTTTTTAAGGTAAGGGATATTATTTTTGTTCAATATTCGTAGAAATAATATTTTTTTCCATACTCTGTAGTATGTAAGTTATATTATTTCGTTTCAGATTCTGAATTCTACACTCATTTTGTTAAACTATGGCTTCTATAATCCTTGAAATTAGTAGAATATCCTTGAAATTTGCACTTCATCTAGTATCTTTTCATTAAAATATTATTCTGAGCATTCTTGATAATTTTTAACCTTTTCATGTTGGAGTACTATTCACAGAGTACTATTACCGAAATACTATTCACAGGGTACTATTCACTCAGGTACTATTCACCCGGGATACTATTCATGACAAAAATAATTTCTTTGTTATCCAAATCATTTTTGATACAATATTATTCTTGAATTTTACTCCACAAAGCAGTATCATATTGACAATTTGGACATTATTGAATTCTGGATAAATTAAATTTTAAATCTTTAAAATTTATCCTTACTCTCATTTAATTGAATTCTTATATCATTGGCATTATCCTCATTCTTATATTATGAAAAAGTCATCTTTAGCCCATAGTGCATAGATGGACTGTTGATTGGTATGATTATGATCAGGGATTATTCAGTTTAATCATGACCTGTAATGTTACAAATGATGTGGTAAAAGTCCTCATTGTCATGATCATGATCATTGATGATTACACGAATATCCTTAGCCCGTAGTGCATGGATAATTTGTGGACGTGATACTAATGAATATCCTTGGCTGTAGTGCATGGATGATTCGATGATGTGAATTATTTATTAAGCTGAGTCTCAGCTATAAAATTGATGATAAACTCTTTAAATCATAGAAGTTAGTAGATATCATGCTCTACTTGACTCTTCTAATGGATTGCTTGTTCCGCTGCAGTTAAACTTATTGTTTATTGTAATCTATCAGTTTAACATTGTTGAAGGCTAACGATAATTTATTCTGCATTATCTTAGTCATAATATTTTTACGGAGCTAGTTGAGCTCACCCTTTTGCTTTCATTGTTCTCTTCAGGAAATGAGAACGTAGCTGGGACTAGTCGGGGAAGGGAGTGACAGTCCGAGATGGTGGCTGTAGTAGTCCTCACTATTTTATAAAATAGTGTGATAATAATTGTAATGAGGACTACATTTGAGTTTGAATATTATCTAGAAGACAATATTCATGTTAAAACTCTCAGCTATTTTTTGTCGTATTTTACACGAATAATTAAATTTGTATTTAAATTTTGTACCATGTATTTGGCGACTCAGAATGGGTGATATATACCTATTTTGGGGGCACCACAGGTCGTATGATACAAACACGGAAGGGAGGTACACATCAGTCCAAACTGTACGCAACAACCCAAAACGTGTTTCAATTACGAAAGAAAAGATCACCTAGCTCGATTTTATCGTCTGGTGAAGAAAAGTCCAGCTGAGATGGTGACACCAAATGCCGTCCCAAACAAGTCAAAGTTGGTAGTTCAAGGGAGAGCGTTTGTTGTGACCTCCTAAAAAGCGAGGAACCCAAACGAAGTTATCACGAGGAAGCTAATCATAAACTCTTGCGAAGTCTATACCTTATTTGATACTGGTTCTACCCATTTTTTTATTTCACCCACTTTCTCTCAACGTTTAAATATGACTCTAGAGAAATTAGACTTTGACTTATCTGTTGAGACTCCATTAGGAGAAACCTTCATTACATCCACTATTTATAAATCTTGTTTGATTTAAATCGGCACCTTCACGTTACTTTTCGATCTCATCTTATTGAAAATACTTGCATTTGATGTGATTTTAGGGATTGATTGGTTAACTACTCATCATGCTAAAATGTATTATTTTCGTAAGGTTGTTAGTTTTCATATTCGTAACCAACCTATTATGCGAATTCAAGCAACCAAACCACTAAAGTCAATCACTGTCATATCAAGCCATAAATTCATTCGTTTATTGAAAAATGGATGTCAAGCTTTCTTTGCCCATGTCACAGATTTAAACAAAAATACGTCAGATTTGAATGATATTTATATTCTTAATAGATTTCATGACGTATTCCTTGAAGAACTTCCTGGTCTACCCCTGGAGCGTGAAATCGAGTTTTGTAATGACCTTGAACCCGGTATAAAACCCATTTCCAAAACCCCATATCGAATGGCTCCTATTGAACTTCAGGAGTTAAAAACCCAACTGCATGAATTGTTAGACATCTATTTCATTCGTCTTAGTACGTCTCCTTGGGGTGCTCCTATTCTATTCTTAAAGAAGAAAGATGGGAGTATGCGACTTTGCATTGATTATCGGGAGTTGAATCATGTCACCATCAAAAATAGGTACATGTTGCCTCGTATTGATGACCTGTTTGACCAATTGAAACGTGCCAAATTCTTCTCAAAGATCGATTTTCGTTCCGAATATCATCAGTTAAAGATTAAAGTTGATGACATTCCAAAGACTATTTTCAGAACTCGGTACCGGCATTACGAATTTCCAATCATATCTTTTGGATTGACTAATTCTCCTACTGCCTTCATGGATATGATGAATCGAGTATTCATAGAATATTTAGATCATTTTATGGTTGTCTTTATTAATGACATCCTCATATACTCCAAAATCCGTGAAGATCATGAGCAACACTTGAGGCTGATACTCCAAAAGCTTGGTGAAAACAAGTTATATGCTAAGTTGAAGAAATGCGAGTTTTGGCTTGATGAAGTAGCATTCGTTGGGCACGTGATATCGAATCATGGAATATCTATTGACCCAACGAAGATTGAAGCAATATAAAGCTGGGAGCAACCTAAGTTAGTACTAAAGAACGTAGCTTTCTGGGCTTAACTGGTTATTATCGGAGATTCGTGGAAGGATATTCTCGAATCGCTACACCATTAACTCAGCTAACTCGAAAAGATATAAAATTCGGTTGGAGCGAGGAATGTAAGAAGATTTTTCAAGAACTCAAGAGGAGACTCATTTCAGCACCTATTCTGACAATACCATCTAGTTCGGAGGGATTTGTCATCTACAGCGATGCTTCAGGCAGAGGGTTAGGAGAATATGAGAGGAATTATCCTACTCATGATCTAGAGTTGGCAACAGTCATTTTCGCGCTTAGAATCTAGAGACATTGCCTATATGGGGAGAAAGTGGAGTTCTATACGGATCATAAAAGCCTCAAATATTTCTTCACAAGGAGCTCAACATGCGACAACGACGTTGGCTCGAGCTATTGAAAGATTACGATCATACCATTCAATACAATCCTAGAAAAGCAAACGTGGTAACTGACGCATTGAGTAGAAGATCATATCACGAATGCGAGTGACATCTTGTCAACGTAATAAAAAGCCCATTTTGTATGACTTACAAAGGATGGAGATAGAGTTAAAGACTTTAGGGACACACGTGATGATGTCAAATATACGAGTAGAACCAACTTTAATCAATAAAGTTCAAGCTGCTCAAACTACAGACCTGGAACTGATGCGTATGAAGAAAAATGTGCAAGAAGGTGCTAATCCAAAGGCAAGAATTGATGAAGAAGGAATACTTCAAGTCAACTGTGACACCCCCAAAATAGGTATACACAACCCATTCTGAGTCGCCAAATACATGGTACAGAAAACAACTATAACTTCATTATTACAATTATCGTGCAAAATACGACAACACAAATACTGAGAGTTTAAATACAAATATTGTCTTTTAGACAATATCCAAACTCAAATAAGTCCTCATTACAATTATTGATACACTATTTTACAAAATAGTGAGGACTGCTAAAATAATTGACTTGAAATATCACTCCACACCCCGACTAGTTCCGGATATATTCTCGCCTCCTGAGAAGAAAAATGGAACAAAAAGAAAAAGGGTGAGCTCAACTAGCCCAGTAAAGAATATTATGACTAAGATAATGTAGAAAAAATTATCGTTAGCCTTCAATAAATCAGATAAAATATAATGGACAACAAGTTTTAGATCAAAATTCACAGCGGAAATAACATTTCACTAGAAGACTTAAGTAGAGAATGAAATCTAGTATCTTCTATGATTTAAAAGTCCATCATCAATATTTCATCCCTGTAACATCAATCAATATACATCCTGAATCAAATATTCATCTTTGCACTACAGGCTAAAGATATTCATCAGTTGGTCATGTTCATCTCAACACATGTCCATCTTTGCAATACGTGCCAAAGATATTCATCAGGTAATATTTCATCTTTGCACTACAGGCCAAAGATATTCAGTTATATCACCATTTAGGACTGAGGATGATGAAAAATATTTTAAAGAAAACAAATCCAGTGAAATAAAAGATCAAAGATTAAGGATTCATACTTTAGCTTATCCAAGTTCAAAAATACTCCATAATAAACCATATTAGAGTAAAATTCAAGAATGAAGATCAAAACATGGATACAATCAAAGATAGTAACCATAATAGACATCTTGGACAAAGAAGAGAAAATTTTATTTTTCTATAAATAGTGCCATATACGTGAATAGCAACCTCGACACGAAAAGGTATAAATTTAACAAGAAAAATCATACTTCATGAATAGTACTCGTGAATAGTATCGTATTCGTGAATAGTGTCGTATACATGAATAGTAACCTCGACATGAAATCGAGTTTTGTAATGACATTGAACCCGGTACAAAACCCATTTCCAAAACCCCATATCGAATGGCTCCTATTGAACTTCAGGAGTTAAAAACCTAACTGCAGGAATTGTTAGACATCTATTTCATTCGTCCTAGTACGTCTCCTTGGGGTGCTCCTGTTCTATTCATAAAGATGAAAGATGGGAGTATGCGACTTTGCATTGATTATCGGGAGTTGAATCATGTCACCATCAAAAATAGGTACATGTTGCCTCGTATTGATGACCTATTTGACCAGTTGCAAGGTGCCAAATTCTTTTCAAAGATCGATCTTCGTTTTGGATATCATCAGTTAAAGATTAAAGCTGATGACATTCCAAATACTATTTTTAGAACTAGGTACGGGCATTACGAATTCCCAATCATGTCTTTTGGATTGACTAATTCTCCTACCACCTTCATGGATATGATGAACCGAGTATTCATAGAATATTTAGATCATTTTATGGTTGTCTTTATTGATAACATCCTCATATACTCCAAAAGCCGTGAAGATCATGAGCAACACTTGAGGCTGATACTCCAAAAGCTTAGTGAAAACAAGCTATATGCTAAGTTGAAGAAATGCGAGTTTTGGATTGAGGAAGTAGCATTCGTTGGGCACGTGATATCGAATCATGGAATATCTTTTGACCCAACGAAGATTAAAGCAATATAAAGCTGGGAGCAACCTAAGTTAGTAACTGAAGAACGTAGCTTTCTGGGCTTAGCTGGTTATTATCGAAGATTCGTGGAAGGATTTTCTCGAATCGCTACTCCATTAACTCAGCTGACTCAAAAATATATAAAATTTGGTTGGAGCGAGGAAGGTAAGAAGAGTTTTGAAGAAATCAAGAGGAGACTCATTTCAGCACATATTCTGACAATACCATCTGGTTCGGAGGGTTTTGTCATCTACAGCGATGCTTCAGGCAGAGGGTTAGGATGTGTTCTCATGCAACATGGGAAAGCCATAGCTTATGCCTCATGACAACTCGAAGAATATGAGAGGAATTATCCTACTCGTGATCTAGAGTTGGCAACAGTCGTTTTTGCGCTTAAAATCTAGAGACATTGCCTATATGGGGAGAAAGTGGAGATCTATACGGATCATAAAAGCCTCAAATATTTTTTCACAAGGAGCTCAACATGTGACAACAACGTTGGCTCAAGCTATTGAAAGATTACGATCATACCATTCAATACAATCCTAGAAAAGCAAACGTGGTAGCTGACGCATTAAGTAAAAGATTATATACGGGTACGAGTGTGATACTGTCAAGGCAAAAGCCCATTTTGTATGACTTACAAAGGATGGAGATAGAGTTAAAGACTTTAGGGACACATGTGATGATGTCAAATATACGAGTAGAACCAACTATAATCGATAAAGTTCAAGCTGCTCAAACTACAGATCTGTAACTGATGCGTATGAAGAAAAATGTGCAAGAAGGTGCTAATCCAAAGGCAAGAATTGATGAAGAAGGAATACTTCAAGTCAACTGTGACACCCCCAAAATAGGTATACACAACCCATTCTGAGTCGCCAAATACATGGTACAGAAAACAACTATAACTTCATTATTACAATTGTCGCAAAAAAACGACAAATGAAATCTTGAGAGTTTAAATACAAATATTGTCTTTTAGACAATATCCACACTCAAATAAGTCCTCATTACAATTATTGATACACTATTTTACAAAATAGTGGGGACTGCTAAAATAATTGACTTGAAACATCACTCCACACCCCGACTAGTTCCCGATATATTCTCGCCTCCTGAGAATAAAAACGGAACAAAAAGAAAAAGGGTGAGCTCAACTAGCCCAGTAAAGAATATTATGACTAAGATAATGTAGAAAAAATTATCGTTAGCCTTCAATAAATCAGATAAAATATAATGGACAATAAGTTTTAGATCAAAATTCGCAGCGGAAATAACATTTCACTAGAAGACTTAAGTAGAGAATGAAATCTACTATCTTCTATGATTTAAAAGTCCATCATCAATATTTTATCCCTGTAACATCAATTAATATACATCCTGAATCAAATATTCATCTTTGCACAACAGGCTAAAGATATTCATCAGTTGGTCATGTTCATCTCAACACCTGTCCATCTTTGCAACACGTGCCAAAGATATTCATCAGGTAATATTTCATCTTTGCACTACAGGCCAACGATATTCAGTTATATCACCATTTAGGATTGAGGATGATGAAAAATATTTTAAAGAAAACAAATCCAGTGAAATAAAAGATCAAAGATTAAGGATTCATACTTTAGCTTATCCAAGTTCAAAAATACTCCATAATAAACCATATTAAAGTAAAATTCAAGAATGAAGATCAAAACATGGATACAATCAAAGATAGTAACCATAATAGACATCTTGGACAAAGAAGAGAAAATTTCATTTTTCTATAAATAGTGCCATATACGTGAATAGCAACGTCGACATGAAAAGGTATAAATTTAACAAGAAAAATCATACTTCGTGAATAGTACTCATGAATAGTACCGTATTCGTGAATAGTGTCGTATACGTGAATAGTAACCTTGACATGAAATCGAGTTTTGTAATGACCTTGAACCCGGTACAAAACCCATTTCCAAAACCCCATATCGAATGGCTCCTATTGAACTTCAGGAGTTAAAAACCCAACTGCAGGAATTGTTAGAATCTATTTCATTCGTCCTAGTACGTCTCCTTGGGGTGCTCCTATTCTATTCATAAAGAAGAAAGGTCTTCCCAGTTAGGAATGAATTTTCCCTTAGATTGATCTTGGTTGTCAATGATCTTCGTTCAAACCAAGCCATGTTGTTTGCACTGTCATAGTCGAACTTTTCTATTATAGGATCGTGCGATCCTTTGCTGATAACTGACCATGGAAGATAGCCGTGGTTCGCCTTTCGTCTATTAGAGACAATTGGTGATACCTGTCTTGTACCCATTGATCTTCATCTAAGCGAGCATCCATCAACACTCGAGGGATTCCATTTCCACCTCTACGGGGAACCTTTGCTTCCATCCCATAGGCTAATGAGTAGGGGGTTGCCTTAGTGGAAGTACGCATGGAAGTTCTGTAGGCTAATAAAGTCAGAGGCAAGAGGTCAGGCCATCCTTTGTGATTGGCGGACATTTTCTGCATGATCTTTTTGATGTTTTTATTAGCCACTTCAACAGCACCATTCATCTTTGGACGGTAGATGACGGAGTTAAGGTGTTTGATGTAGAATTCTCTGCATAACTCCTCCAGCATTTTGTTGTTGAGGTTCTTAGCATTGTCTGACACAATGACCTTTGGTTGTCCATATCGACAGACGACATTATTTCTGATGAAAGCAATGATGACTTCTTTAGTAACCCTGGGGAAGGATGCTGCTTCTACCCATTTGGTGAAGTAGTTAATCATAGTGAATATGAATCGATGTCCATTACTGGCTTTGGGCTCGATGGGCCCGATCACGTCCATTCCCCACATTAAGAAGGGCCATGGCGAACTCATATTGTGGAGTTCCCTTGGAGGGGAGTGGATAGCATTTCCATGAATCTAGCATTGATAGCACCTCTTGACGTGATCATCACAGTCAGCTTTGAGTGTAAGCCAATAATGCCCTGTTCTAAGGATCTTCTTGACAAGTAGTGGTCCGCTCATGTGAGGGCCACATACTCCACCATGGATCTCATCCATGAGTCTCTGAGCTTGGTCTTTATCCAGACATATGAGGAGACCTAATCATGCATCTCTTTTATAGAGTGCATCTCCGCTCAGGTAAAATTTCATAGCAAGTCAATGGATCCGCCTCTTCTCAGTTAGGCTTGCCTCAGCGGGTGTAGATCCGTCTCGTAAATACTCCTTGATGTGTTGATACCAAGGATTGCGGATGGGAGGTAGTTCATCCGATATTTCTACAACATAGTTCCCATAGACTAGGGCTTTTGCATTACAATTGTAATGTTTGGCATTTTTTCCTTGTCAAGTATGTGAACGAAGGAGGCCAACATTGCTAATGCATTCGCAAAATCATTCCTATTACGAGGAATGTGTAGAAATGAGATTTCTTCGAACTCCAAAGCCATCTGTAGAACTTACCGATCGTAAGGCAGCAAATGTAATTCTTTAGTTTGATAGATTCCCGTGGATTGTCTGATTACCAATTCAGAATCCCCAAAGATAGTTAACCGCCTGATGCCCATTGAACGGTCAAGTTTTATTGTGATCTGACCTTTCATACTCAATTTGAGTTGTTGGTCTTTGACAAAGCGCAATTTGATGACGATGGGATCCGCTGCCCCGCATTTAGATACAAGGAGGCGCTCCGGCTCGAGGCGTTACGTGTTAACAACTCCATCAAATTACATTTTCCACATATGGCATGTATCATACTGATGTTGTTGCTGAACTGTCATTAACCCTTCATCGGGGAAGTATGTTTCCAAGGGTTTGTAGTCCCCCTGCAGGTGCGACGGCCAGTTGATCTGCAATTCCTTGACCTTTGATAGACTTCTGCATCACGTATACGATGTCAAATTGTTGTAGGATCAACTGCCATCTGGACAGTCGACAATTCAGTATGGGCTTACTGAACACATACTTGAGAGGATCCACGCAGGATATGAGATGGGTTGTGGAACCATGGAGGTAATGTTGTAACCTCATGGAAGCCCATGCTAAAGCACAACAAGTCTTCTCAATCAGAGTGTACTTGTGTTCCTTTGGTCTTGAATCTTTTCTTTGAGGTAAAAGATAGCTCGTTCTTAGCCTCTATCGTCTTTCGCCCTAAAGATCTGACCCTATGGCATTGTCATTTATGGACAGGTACATGAGCAGGGAATATCATCCCTGGGTGGTACCAAAACAGGAGCGTTAACCAACTGCTCTTTGGTTGTGAGGAAGGCTTTTTGACACTCATCATTCCATTTCATGGAGGAGTTCTTCCTTAACAACTTGAATATTGGCTCCTGAGTTCTTTGTGAGTTGAGAAATGAACTTCGCTAATAAAGTTGATTCTTCCCAAAAATCCCGTATTTCCTTCTGCAATCGAGGAATGGGCATTTCCTTAATAGCCTGGATTTTGGTAGGATCCAGTTCAATCCCTTTGTGGCTGACTAGGAAACCTAACAACTTGCCTAACTTAACACCAAAAGGCGCACTTGGCTAGATTCAACTTCAAGTTGTACTTATGCAACCTGTTGAAAAGCTTTCTAAGATGGTCTAAGTGGTCCTCCTCCCTTCGGGATTTGACAATAGTGTCATCCACATAGATCTATATCTCCTTGTGCATTAAATCGTGGAAAAGAGCCATCATAGCTCGCTGATAGGTTGCCCAGGCATTGATGAGGCCAAATGACAACCGTCTGTAGCAAAAAGTTACACCATGATAATTCCCGCTTGAAATTGTTTCACAATTTATTCTTTGACCTTTAAACTCCACTTAGGTTTCAATCGACTGAGTTTTTACCTAACTGGCTTAAATCCCTCTTTAATGGGATGGCGATGAAGAACAATGTCAGTGGACAAACCCACCATGTCTTCACGAGACCATGCAAACACATCCTGGAATTGGGTTAATAGTGCAACCATGTCATTCCGTTGATTTGTGATAAGGTCTGAACCAATCTGGATTAGCTTAGGATTTTCTAAGGTTTCAAGATTGAAAGGAGTAGTTTGGTCAAGGTTGGGTTTAGGCTTATCTGTGACCTATTCCTTAATCTCCTGAGGTGTCTCAATGTCCTCTTGGATGTCCATCAAGTCTGAGTCCAACTTTGCATCAAAGTTGCAGCCCTTGTGGAGAGAAGGCACCTCTTCAGCAAGCACAGGCACATCTAAATTTAGAGTGCTGAAATAAAGTATGCTTTCACTTAATATATGCAACTGTTCGATCATACAAAAGTGTTAGCATGTACTTGATAAAATAACTGCTAGTATTGTAAAGAAAAGTAAGCAATTAAAGTTATCTACAGGGCAGAGAAATTTTCTGCCCGTTTTACCCTCGTCGACCAATGCATGGAATGTTGTTCCAATTGTTGAGGGCAAAGTCCTAATGGACAGCAGTAATGGAAGGATCGTCATTGTCCTCCGTCTCCCGAATGATAACCATGACATCTGGGCAATCATCGTCTGGGGTGTATTGGTTTGTAAGTTCATCATGAACAATGACGCGTATGCCTGCCATCATCAAGGCAAGGTCATGTTTATGTTTCCGTTCCTTTTCTTTCACTTCGGGATCAGGAATCAGCACCTCTTTTTCTTGGAAAGGTACTGGCTTGGGAAACAGCATAGTTAGAATATGTGCTGGCACCTTAACTGGAGACTGTATCAGCCCATAAGGTGCAGATTGAAAACATCACCGTGTGGCGGAAGCTTGAGGAACCAGCCGGTATTTATGCGGATTCCTATGACAGGAACATGTAGAATAGCTTAGCCCGGCTGTCCCAGTTTGACTGGACAATTGAATAGGGTGCTTAATACCCTGCTTGTCTTTACCAAGCCCTTGTCTAGGCTGATAACCCAATAACATCATTTCTTGAGTAGCCGACATAACCTCGGCAGAAATCTTGGGTATGGGAAATGGTGCTTCAATAGGTTGATATTGAGTGTTGTTCACTTCCAAGGTATGAAAACTGGCCGGCTCAACTTTAGAGTTGAAACTAATGATTAGCAGATCTCCTTGTTCAGGATACTCTGACTCAGCATTAACAGTGACTAGACTGTTGTTGACAATGTATTTGAGTTGTTGATGTAATGTGGAGGGAACAGCTCCAGCCATATGTATCCATGGTCTACCCAATAGCAGGTTGTATCCTGAATCTATCTTTAGGACATGGAAGGATACATTGAATGTATTTGGGCTAATCTCAATTGGCAATTCAATTTTTCCGATGGCACTTCGTCGGGATCCATCAAAAGCTCAGATAACCGTGGGGCTGCTCTGGATCCGCTTGAGATTGACATTCATCTTAACCAGGGTGGCATAAGGACAGATATTTAGAGATGAGCCTCAAACTATCAGAACTCCAGCTAGCATGTACCTGGAAGACAACACTGCGATGTGCAGTGGTTTACAATGACCGGTCCTTTCGGGCGGTATGTCGTCATCAGTGAAGGATATCACATTGTTGTTGAAAATGTGATCAATCAGATGTTAAAATGAGATGGCGGAGTGCCCAGCATTCTTCTGTGCTATAACTGCGAGAGTGTGAATGATACTGACACACTTCATCAGAATTGAACCGTCCGGAGCGGGGATTGATTGGAGGTAAAAGGAAGGTAATTCTTCCTTTGTTGATCAACATATGTAATATCTCCTCCATAGATTGGCAGTGATAAGTAAATTCCCTTTGATTAGCAAAATCCCGATGGGCTTTAGCACTTGCTCTCTTTGCAACCTTATCCTCCATAGCTTCGCTTTCTGAAGGTGATGGTGTAGCATTCATAACAGAGGGAAGGAGATAGGCATGCTCCTGTTTGATTAATTGGCGTGTGACTTGATGCTGATGAGTCACCAATTCAGCCAATTACTCGATTTGTTTATAAAGAACTTTCATCTTTCGTTCCATGGTAAACTGGAACTTTGCATAATCCCATCTGTCATCACCGTCTTTGATGGATTGAGATGGCTCGCCAATAACACTGGAATTTTACCCAGTGCTCCAACTGATCATGTTGACCTCTTCTTCTTTGTGTTGAGGAAGATGGTTATCTTTCACATGAGGTTGATCGGGTTTGGTGACTACAATCTCACCGTTGTCTATCAAGTCTTGGATCTTGTGTTTCAAGGCCCAACAATCTTGAGTATCATGTCCAGGTGTTCCGGCATGATAAGCACACTTTCGAGTAGCATTAAAACCCCTCCCATTAGGGTTGGCTGGTGGAAGTAGACGTGTAATTTTCTTCTGAGTAGTCAGAAGAGCAATAATATTCTCGAGCAAGTCCCCTAAGGGTGTGAACATTCGAGGTCGCTTTGCTTCTCCATTTTTAGGCAATGGAGGGTTTGAAGATTGTGCCTGAAAAGGGGAATAGTTTCTCCTTTGTATAGGCATGTTTTTATAGCCTTTATATCCTTGTAGTATCAAGGAAACATCCTCCTCTTTCTTTTTATGGACCCTCCGGGGGTTGTTTCCATAAGATCCGGACTGGATGTGTTCAGCAACTGCTTTAAGAGCGGCGAGGTCTTAAATCTTCCCAGACTTCAATCCCATTTCAGCAATTTCTCCGTGCTTGATCATTTCGGAGAATGGTTTGCCAATACCAGCTAGAACTCTTTCATAGAAAGAAGCTTCCTGTACATCTATGAAAGTCATGACCATTTCTGATTCTGTCATGGAAGGAATAACTTGAGCAGCAAGGCGCCTCCGCCTTTGAGCATACTCTCTGAATGACTCATTAGACTATTTCTTAACCTTGGTAATTTGGTACCAGTCAGGAGCCATCTGAGACTGAAAACTGTATTGAGTGAGGAAGGTGTAAGCTAGCTCTTCCCAACTATGGATCTTTGAGTTGTCTAATCTGGTATACCATGAACGGGCTTCTCCAGTCAGACTCTTCTAGAATAGCTGCATTCTGAGCTTTTCATCTTCCACATAAGATCCAAGTTCTCCAATGAATACCTTCAAATGGGTATAAGGATCCCCTAATCCGTTATACTTTTCAAAATTAGGGGTTTTAAATTTCTCTGGATACTGAACACTAGGAAATATGCAAAGGTCTGTATATGAAACACTGTCGTGTGTCCCAATCCCTTTGAGAACGCGGATAGTTTCCTCCATTTGGAGGACCTTCTTCCTGATATCACCAGTGTCTGGATCTCCTTTGAGATGGGTGCTTTCAGGGTCTTTGTTGGTCATATCCAACTGATGCTCTGGAATTGTCTTTTCCCGACCTTGGACTCCCCCTTGTGTAGAGGATTCTGTATGTGTAGGTATCTTCGCACTACCACAGGTGGACTGGTGTAATTCTTTTCATTAGAAACGACCAAGTCTGTGATTTGTTTACTCAATGGTCAAATTCTCCTCGAAAGCAAAGTGTTAGTTGATCGGGTCGAAGAAGACATGATTGGCTATAGGCTCGTGGCCTTTTTGGATTTTGAGCGGGTAACAGGCCCAATTGCTTCCCTATAAAAGACTTATGTAGTTTAGTCTTAGGGTAATGTAAATGTTATCATAACAATGCCTGTTTTAGGAATTGTGTCCTGTAAAACCGGTTATTAATTGATAACATATCATATATGCATATAGAATAAATTATAAGTAAATGCTTTTACAAGTAATTGAAAATGGAAAGTATGAAGAGACTTTCCTCCGCGTTTGGTTTATCAGAGGTTGACCTATCTTAGGGTTACTCTCGCGGCTTTTTGGCTGAAGGTTCTCAGATCATCGCAATCTACTTGACGGGAAGTTAATCTGGTCGTTCAACTGGAGCGAATCTAAGTGGTGCCTTTCCTGAGCCCCGGGGAATTATTCTTCCCACAGGTCCAGTAATCAAACACTGACAGGATAGCCACCTAGTGGAGGGACCACACAACATACATTCACATACAACGTGTCTCACCGTTTATGCAAAATGATGACATGTTCGAAGCACTAATATCGCAGATAGATATTTAGCAGTGCAGTAATTAAGATGCATTCATACACATTCATCATAAATGTAAATGCAACATTCACACACAAGCATATAACAATTTTGAAAAGCTTGTAATAGCGGCTTAAACCCTCTTACTGGAGTCCCCAGCAGAGTCGCCACCTGTCGACGTCAGGATTTTTTGATGTCCCTTTTCGTTACTTGTTCTTTGGTGTTCTCATGTTAATGTGAGATTTGTTTAAAAAAAACAAGTGAAAAAGGTCCGACATGTGTAATGTTGACGATTTGACTTTAAGAGTCGCCAGTTGGTATATTTTAACTGGTTGCACCAACGCAACCAAAAAGGTTTGCACATTAACCCAGTGATGTGACACTGCTACACGGATCTGTGAAATCGAGATTCATTAAGGGTTCGTGGGCTTGGTTATGCGGAGGGAAGGTGTTAGGCACCCCCCGACATCTGTGTTGCCACGGTGACCGCTACTTCTCAAAGAAACTGTTATATGAATGTGTGTGTGTGTGGATCAATGTGTAATTATTTGGAAGTAGTGCTATACCTTGTTCGCACCTATATACAAGGGTTTGAATTTATAGAAAAATTCAATTTTAACCAGATATAGCAATGAGGTTTTATAAAAATAAAAAAAAAGGTTTTTCAAACCCTGTGCTCAATAGTAATTGAGGCCTTTGATACTTCCATTTTATTATCTAAATGTTCAGCTTGTTTGCTTTTATTTTCGAGATGCGAGGCATCTGCGAGAAAATAATATCTGTGATGTCGAACTCCTTATGGGCATAATGACCATCCAAGGAAATTAAGACACTTTGTAAATAATGTACAAAGTCGCTTATAATTTGGAAAATGTCCATCATGGGAACCGAATCTAGATTGATGAGATGAATCTGTGATCACATGATTCCTAGGCTCACATGATACTGCAATTTGTATGGAAAGCAGTAAGCAGTTATATATATATATAAGCTGTAAATATATATATATGTACATGATCAACCACCACGAAGCAACTCCATGGGGGATCAGAAATATAAATAAAGTAGTAAATGCTATCAACCGCCACATAGTGAACTCCAGGCGGGACTTGAAAGTAAATAAAGCAGTAAAAAGCTATCAACTGCCACGAAGTGAACTCCACGCAGGACGAAATGTAAAGAAAGCTGTAAAAAGCCACGGAGGAAACTTTAGGCCTGACAGGAATGTAAATATATATATATATATAAGTAGTAAATGCTCCGGATATGAAATCCAGGCTCATCGGATATATCCGACAACAGTTATATATATAAGTATATATATATATAAGCAATTAAATGCACTGGATGTAAAATCCAGGCTCATCAGACAAAGTCTGACCACAATTTATATATATAAGTATATATATATATATATATATATATATATATATAAGAAATTAAACGCCTGCATCAAGTACAGGCTCATCGACATAAGTCGACAACATTTTATATATAAATATATGTATAAAAGCCAATAAACTCTCCAAACTGAAGTCTAGGCTCAATCGAGGCATAACTCGATAATGTTAGTCCATATAAAAATATATACATATATATAAGTATATATATACAGACAGAAATGAAAACCACGGACCAAAGTCCGGGCAAACACACTCACACGACTCTCAAAATGTACAACAATGTGTGATAATATGAGAAGAAAGCTTTATAGAATGTGAGAAGGCTTACAGTGGGCTGCCAAAGTAGACTTCTATGACTTTATTTGGATAACTACTCAGCTCCCGCCGGAAAAAAGATAGCTATATGTGAGCTAATAGAAAAGAAAACACTCAATATGGGTGTGTACAGAGCAAAATGGATAGGGCTTCCTCGCCTTTTCTCTCTCTTCTCTCCTCAAATGCCCCGACCCCTGACCTTGTATATATAGAGCGAATGGCATAGTGGTGTACTGTGATGTACAGTGATTACACTCATTTGTATGGTCGTGTTGGGCCCGGGCTTTGTGGGTCATGTCGTCTC
This sequence comes from Panax quinquefolius, assembly GCA_020205615.1. NCBI lineage: Eukaryota > Viridiplantae > Streptophyta > Magnoliopsida > Apiales > Araliaceae > Panax > Panax quinquefolius. The sequence goes on along the minus strand of CM035158.1, from coordinate 36,137,318 downwards.
AAAGTACATGCACTCACACACTGTAATGTCTGCTCGAACTTGTAGAACTTCAATCCGAGCTTCCAAACGAGGTATATGTGACCTTCTTCGGATAGCTTGTGTCGAGAGTTAAGCAATGACATGGATTAGAGGTTGTACGAAGTCAGGAAGTGGGGATCATGCCCATAGTCTTCAAGCTTCAAATTCTATCCAAAGTACTGCCACACGTAATAGTCACTCGGGATTGGATATCTTAGTTCTTGAAGGACATAGTTGTGTATGTATGTATGAAGTGTTGAGACGACGCGCAGGTGTTGAAAGGGTTAAGATGATGTTTGACTCTTCGCCGGGGTTATCGTCAGTTTGAGCTAAAACTAGACGTTGCTCAGGGTTACATCTGAGATTGGACTACTTGTTGGTATGCTGCGATATCATCTTGTGACAGGAAGTGTTAAAGTGGCAAGATGACGTTTGACTCCTCACTAGGGTTATCGCCTGTTTGAGCAGAAAGCAGACGTTGCTCAGGGTTACATCTGAGATTGGACTTCTTGTTTGTGTGCCTCACTGTCATCTGTGGGTATGCCTATCCACCCGTTGTAAGCTCCGAGTCTGAGGTATGAGTGCCTCGGCAGGAGGGCTGAGATTGAAGCTGATCACATGTGTTTGAAACAAGCATTTCCAGAGTTATCGCCGGAACTGCAACAGCATTCCTTGGGGTTATTTCCAAAAACGAAACTCGGGGTTATCTCCGAGGTTGGAAATGATCCTTCCGGTGTGTGTTCTGGGGTTGAGGATGAGAGTCCTGGTGTGTGTTCCGGGTTGAGACTGATGTTCCTGGTGTGTGTTCCGGGTTATGAACCAATCCTCCGGTAGTATCCGAAGCGGATGTGAGTCATCTTCGTGGTTATCTCAGAAACGCGATTACGTCCTCTGTAATGTTAGTGTGATTGTGCCAGAGAAAAATTTGAGTGTCTACATTCTTCACGAGAAGCGAGATTAGTGCAGTCGACGAAGACATGGTTGCTGTAGGCTCGTGGCCTTTTTGGATTTTAAGCGGGTAACAGGCCCAATGATTTCCCTACAAAAGACTTATGTAGTTTAGTCTTAGGGATAATGTAAATGTTATCATAACGTGTCCGTTTTAGAAATATTGTGCTGCAAAACCGGGTGTTAATTGATAACATGCATGCACAAATAATCTTCATATTTTCCATTACATAAAGATGAACATGGAATAAAATTACAAGTAAATGCTTTTACAAGTAATTTAAAATGGAAAGCATGAAGAGACTTTCCTCCGCATTTGGTTTATTAGAGGTTGACCTATCTTAGGGTTACTCTCGCGGCTTTTTGGAATGAAGGTTCCTAGATCATCGTAATCTACTTGACGGGAAGTTAATCCGGTCTTTCAACTGGAGCTAATCTGGGTGGTGCCTTTCCTGAGCCCCGTTATAATTATTCTTCCTATGAGTCCAGTAATCAAACACCGACAAGATAGCCTCCTGGTGGAGGAACCACACAACATACATTCACATACAACGTGTCTCACCGTTTATGAAAATGATGACATGTGCGAAGCACTAATATCACATATAGATATAGTATAGTGCAGTAAGTAAAATGTATTCGTACACATTCATCATAAATGTAAATGAAACATTCACACACAAGCATTTAACAGTTTTGAAAAGCTTGTAGTAGCGGCTTAAGCCCTCTTACTAAAGTCCCCAGCGGAGTCGAAACCTGTCGACATCAGGATTTTTTAGTGTCCCTTTTCGTTACTTGTTCTTTGGTGTTCTCATGTTAATGTGAGATTTGTTTAAAAAAAAGTGAAAAAGGTCCGACATGTATAATGTCGACGATTTGACTTTAAAGTTTGGTTGGTGTTTTTAATGGTTGCACCAATACCGAGAAAAGGTTTGCACATTGACCCGATGATATGACCTTTGCTAAATGGTCTGTGAAACCTAGATTCATTTGAGTTCGGGGGCTTGATTATGCGGAGGGAAGGTGTTAGGCAACCCCCGACATCCGTGTTGCCACGGTGACCGCCACTTTTCAAGAAACTATTATATGAATGTATGTGTATGTGTGTGTGTGTGGATCAATGTGCCATTATTTGGAAGTAGTGTTATGCCTCATTCGCACCTATATACAAAGGGTTTGAATTTATAGAAAAATTCAGTTTTAACCAGATATATCAATGAAGTTTTGTAAAAAGAGGTTTTTCAAACCCTGTGCTCAATAGTAATTGAGGCCTTTGATACTTCCATTTTATTATTAAATGTTCGGCTTGTTTGCTTTTATTTTGAGATGTGAGGCATCTTGAGAAAATAATATACTGTGATGTAAACTCCTCATGGGCATGAGCGATCATCCAAGGAAATTGAGACATTTGTAAATATTGTACAAGTCGCTTATAATTTAAAAACGTCCATCACGAGAACCGAATCTAGATTCAATGGGATGAATCTCGTGATCACATGATTCCTAGGCTCACATAATCTGCGGTTTGTATGGAAAGCGAAGCAGTTATATATATAAAAGCTGTAAATATATATATATACGGACATGATCAACCACCACGAAGCAACTCAGTGGGGGATCGAAAATGTAAATATATAAAAGCGGTAAATATATATATATATATATATATATGGACATGATCAACCACCACGAAGTAAACTCCAGGTGGGACAAAATGTAAATAAAGCTGTAAAAGCAATCAACTGCCATAAAGTAAACTTCAGGCAGGACGAAATGTAAATAAAGCTATAAAAGCAATCAACTGCCACGAAGTAAACTCCAGGCAGGATGAAATGTAAATATATATATGTACATATATATATACAAAAGCAGTAAACGCACCGGATGTAAATCTAGGCTCATCGGATATGTCCGATAACAATTATATATATAAGTATATATATATAAGCAGGTAAATGCTCCGGATATAAAATCCAGGCTCATCGAGATATATTCGATAAATGAGCTATATATATATGTATATATATATATAAAAACAAAAAACGCTCGAGACATAAGTCAGGCTCATCGACGTAGTCTGACCACAATTTATATATATATATATATATATATATATAAGCAAATAAATGCTCCAGACATAAGTCTAGGCTCAATCGAGGCATAACTCGATAATGTTAGTCCATATATAAAATATATACATATATATAAGTATATACATACAGACAGAAATGAAAACCACGAACCGAAGTCCGGGCAAATACACACAACACGACTCTCAATGTGTATAACAGTGTGTGCTAATATGAAAAGAAAGGCTTTATAGAATGTAAGAAGGCTTACAGTGGGCGGCCAATGTAGTCTTCTATGACTCTATGTAGATAAACACTCAGCTCCTGCCGGATAAAAGTATAGCTATATGTGAGCTAACAGATGTTTAAATTGAGGAAACACTCAATATGGGTGTGTACAGAGTAAATTGGACAGGGCTTCCTCGCCTTTTCTCTCTCTTCTCTCCTCCCAAATGGCTGACCCCAAGGTCTATATTTATAGATTGATGGCTGCAGGTGTACCTACGGCTGGTTGAGGTGTCTCCGGGCTTTGCGGGTCCCGTCGTCTCGAAGTACATGCACTCGTGCACTGTAATGTCCGCTCGAACTTGCAGAACTTCAATCCGACCATCCGAACGAGGTATATGTGACCTTCTTCGGACTGCTTGTGTCGAGAGTTACGCAATGACATGGATTAGAGGTTGTACGAAGTCAGGAAGAGGGGACTATGCCCATTGTCTTCAAGCTTCAAATTCTATCCGGTATACTGCCACGCGCAATAGTCACTCGGGATTGCAACTCTTCGGTTCTTGTGGGACATTGTTGTATGTATGTATGTATGAAGTGTTGAGACGACGCGCAGGTGTTGATGTGGCAAGATGACGTTTTACTCCTCATCGGGGTTATCACCGGTTTGAGTTGAAAGTAGACGTTGCTCAGGGTTACATCTGAGATTGGACTGCTACAAGTGTTTGAATGCCACAAGGTCATCTTGTGAGTGTGCCTGTCTACCCGTTGTTAGCTCCGAGTCTAAGGGATGAGTGCCTCGGCAAGAGGTTTGAGATTGATGCTGATAGCATGTGTTTGAAACATGCATTTCTGGAGTTATCGCTGGAACTGCAACAGCATTCCTTGGGGTTATCGCCAAGGATGAAACTCGGGTTTATCTCTGAGGTTGGAAATGATCCTTCCGGTGTGTGTTCCAGGGTTGGAAATGATGTTCCCGGTGTGTGTCCCGGGTTTTGAATTTGAACTTTTGGTAGTATCAGGAATGGATGTAAGTATCGCCTTCGAGGTTATCTTTGAAAAGCGAATCGCCTTCAATGATATTAATAATAGCGTGCAAAAAAATTTGAATTTCTACACACGAAATTTAAACTAGAGGCTCATGTTAACACTTATAAGATTATGTCAATAGATGGGAATTTACGGAGTTGAGCATGATAGGGCTAATTTCTTAAGCTACTGAACTAAAAATAATTTTTGAAAAATACTAAAGGAAGTTGAAAATTATGGAAAAATACTTTTGCGTATGAAATATATGTATATATGCTTTGACAAAGGATAGAAAAATAATAAGTTGATTTGGTATTTTCGTGAAAGAGATAATGAATCCAACTTCTTTGGATTAAAAATCTATTGAATCCAGTTTTTGTTGGATTGGAAAGCGACTTCTTGAATTGAAAATATGTTAAATCCAGTTTACTGGATTGCAATCTAATTCTTTGGATTTGAATCCATTTTCTTTGGATTGGCCATCAGTTCTTGGATATGGAATCCGGTTCTTTGGATTGCAATCTAGTTTCTTTGGATTGTGTCTGGATTCTTTGGATTGGTATGTTTGGGTAATCCAGGTTGCTAGATTAGTATTTGACTTATTAGATTTTAAAGAAAAACTTATAATATGTAAGATTAAAGTGTTAAATTATAGTGTATATGATATAGTGATTAAAGAGTTATCAAAGGACGATAATAATAATGATGTTTAAAGGAGTAATCTAATATTTGATTATGTGATAAGTGTTTAAGTTATATAATGATTGTAATTAACAATAGTGTATGTGATGATATTATTCTAATTGAGAGATCGATATTATCAATAATAGGTCTTTCAACTGAAGCTAAATTAGCTTTGTGTAGCAAAGATGATTAGCAGATGCAGGCAAGTTCCTATACTTTTATTGTGCAAGTTTCCTAACTCAAACTCGAGTTGTTATTGTATAGTATGTTCGTGATTAATCATTATTGATTACATCACATCTTTGATTATTAATTCGCGCGTTGTGCATGTTGCATATGTTCATCAGGTATGAAAGGTTGATCACCTTCATTACCATTTGGTTCAGTTATAGTTGTTTATGTTCATTGTTGGCCATTCATCATTATTGTCTCAGTCATTCAGTTATGAAAATCGATTCATGTTCTTTCACAATTATTATATTGTTGAAAGTTTGTCAGCCAGCTTATTATTCTTTCAATCATGATATATCATTCTTTGAACTTAAACTTGATGGGCAAACTTGTTGCTCACCCTTGCTATATCATGATAAACATTTTAGATTAAAAGGCGAATACTTGGATCTGAATAAAGGCAAAGACAATTCGAAATGGATTATAGTGCGAGTTTAAATTGTAATAGTATTGAAGGTGTAAGCGAATGTGAATTTTATAATTAATTAAAATATTTATTTGAGTTAGATAAATATTTTAGTTGATTTATTTATTGAATAATAAATATTTGATGTTGGTTATTACTACTTAATTTAATTAAGCGTTATAATTTGATAGATAATTTTATAATTGATGTGCATTTTATTTTAAAGTTTAATTGATTTTACTAATAAAATAACTTTAAATTATTTAAGTGTGACATTAGAAATATGTTATATGTCATAGTAAAGTAATAATATTATATAATGAATAGCCTAACCATTATGTTGCTTAACTAATGATGAAAAAATGAGGTTATGCTACTAAGATGGCTTAATGTGATATTGGTCATGCATGTAAAAGTTTTGTAATATAAGTCTTATATGTTATTAGTGGGGGTTACTATTATATTAATTATTAACATAACTATTACCCAAATGAGGAGTTTACAAGGAGTTTTTTTAGAGCAAGAGTCTTGGAGGAAGAGAAAAGAGAAATAGAGAAATTGAGAGAGAGAGAGAGAGAGAGAGAGAGAGGAATTCAGAGGAGCTAGAAGAAGAAGAAAAAGCTAGAAGAAGGTAACTTCTAAACCCTTGTTTAATCTTTAATATTTTTTTTTGGGTAGATTTATGTTCTAGGGTAGTAGATCATGCTTAATCTTGTTTTTATTGGTTTAATCTTGGATTATCAAGAATCAAACAAGAGGATTCAAGAAAGAAAATGAAATGGAAAGAAAATTTGAAAAACAAAATTCGTAGGTTTTGAGTAATTGGGGACAGATCTTGTGAAATTCATATCTCTTTGGGTATAATGAGTTAGAAAGTGAGCCTTATATCAACTCGAAGCTATGGATGTAAGCTATATTCTGAAAGTAGAATCACATGAAAACTCCTTTTAGATTTCTTGTAGTGTCTGTTTTAGTAAGGATGGTCCTAAGGGAAAATAATCTGCCCAGAAAATCAAAACTGTTACGGTTTCTGACTTTGAAAAATTCATATAAATTAAATCTATTTTGAATCGAAGAAACTTTAAAGCGCAAAGTTGTAGATATGGAAATTTACTAGCTAGATTCATGAGATTGAGCCATTTTATGGACCGGATCATGTTTGAAATAAATTGTTTAGTAAGGCTGTCCAAAAAATAAAGTTTTCTAGAGTAGTTGATGAATTGCAGAATCTATTTTAGATGGACAAGGGTCTGATTTTAAGGTCTAGATGAGGTTGTAGTACACTGAGTAAGGGTTAATTCTATATAAGAAGGAACAAAAACGGAAATGTAACGAAGGAGTTACGTTAAAAACGAAAATAATGTTTTGTTAAAGAAATTGTGAAGATTAGTTTTATAATTCTGTTTGAATTAAGATTTTGGGTGATGATATATTTTGATGATTAACAATATGTTTTGACATATGTAATGAGTATAGATATGTGTTATCACATTCTATGCATAATTAACCATTTAAGATCAAGAGTTGAGATAAGTTAATGTATATGCATGTAGCGTGCTCGATAAAATGCCTAAGAATAATAGTGTTTCTAAACTTTGGTATACAAAGTGTCTAACTAATGGCTAATATTTGATGTTATGTGCATCTGAGTATGAAAAGATGATAATACAAGAATAATAATGGAAAGAGATCGAAAAAGGCGATTTTGATTTTGAAGGAAAATTAAGCATGTAAACAATATGTTGAATATGCATTTTTGAAATCAAATTGGTATAATAAAATGGTGTGATATACCCACATTAAACTACAAGTGCGATAGTCTAGCATGTGTGGTGATGAAAATGAAAATAAAACCGAGTTGCATATAAAACACAGTTAGATGTCTATAAAGACATTATAAAGGATAATAAGATAAAGTAAGGTCTTAGAATATATTTGACCATGAGATCGAGTATTGATTTTGTTTATTATCAATCTCACATACAATGTAGGTTGTGCAAGGACGCGAAGTATTAGCGTGTTGGTAAAATGTCGGTAAAGGCAAGTCTTTCAGTTCCTATTTGCTATGTGAATTTGATTATTTTAAATCTTTATTGCAAAGAGCATGATATGTTATATATATGTTGAATGTATGAAATGTTAAAGTCAACTTATGACTACGTTGATTGAGTAAAGCATGCTGATTGAGTAGGGAACTCAATCTTTATACTTGTTATATGAACTATAACATGTATGTTATGTTAGTCCAATGTTTATGAGATATATGTTGAGAATGTTATTATGTGTTACGTGATGCATGAAAACTGTTAGATTTAGTTGGGTTGTCGAGCTCAACCTTGCAAATAACCATTTTTGCAGGTTAAGGATTGAAGGTAACACTATGTGCTACTTGAATGATGTGGATCAGAAATAATACACGAAGATTAATATTTTAACTAAAGTTGTTATTTCTTTATACCATGATTAAGATTTATGAGATGTATTAAATGTTTTATGATGTATAGTTTTATGTTGAGTTGTAAAGATAAAGTTAGAGTTATCTGATATGTAAAGGTTATCAGATTGAAATGTAAAATTTTATATAATAACTGTGATATAGTGAATCATAAAATAAGATTGATTCAAAGACATGTAGATGATAAAGGTTTTGATTCAGGGAATTAAAGTAGAAAGACATAAAAATTTAAATTATTTCGCATTTTATAAAGTTTAACATCGAATAGTGATGTAAAATCAGAAGGTAGATGTGTTATTAACGACCGAAGTTGAGAATTATATTGTATGAATTTTTGGGTTGTTACAGTTGGTATCAAAGCTAATAGGTTAGAAACCTTAGGTAAGAGTACCTTAGGCTATAACCTTAGAGAAGATATGTGAAGATAATGAAAGAATAAGCTCAGATAGAGCTTTAAGAATAAGAAGTAATTTAAGAAATGTATAGAAAAGGGATTAAAACATGCGTGAGAGGATTGAAGAAGAATCTCGCAGAAGTTATAAGGAATATGAATGTGGGGTTACCCAACTCAATAATAAGGATGTAAGGTGATAATAAATAGACATGATGTCTATAAGAAGATAGTGATAAAGAAGTTAAGAATCAAAAGTTATATCTAAGTGTGGTACAATCGTACTCTTTAATAGTTAATGTATGGTATCTGGGGCTAACGATTCCTTTATGAAGCGGAGGTATATATGAACTAGCAACTCAAAACCTAGTTTGTTGGTTGTTTGTGGAAAACCACTCAGGGTACCATATTGAAACTATTTGTACCAAGTATAAAAAATGGATACGTATAATGAAAATGTGGAACTCGAATGAAATGTTGAGCAATGTAACTGAAGTTAGAAATTCTTAAAGGAAGAATTGTTATATAAACAAGAAAATTCAAAGAAGAATCTTGAAGAGATATAAAGAATAAGCAAGATAACAAATAAAAGTCGTAAATGATGAAAAAGGAAAGAAAGAGGATCGTAAAACAAAAGCGATCACAAGTTAATAAAAAGAATTTTAAAGGAGATGATTATAGAATAAGATCATCGGCGTGATCTGTTTAAGGTATAAAAGAAAGATGGTCTGTAATGATTGAATAATTATAGCTTGATGCAATGAAGATGATGTACTATGAAATAGTATGAGATAACTCACGTGGAGTTATAGATGATGTGATACGAGGAATTTGTATCGAAGCGAAGAACAAGTTAAAGTAAGATATAGAGTTAGGTGGGATTTCAATTGAGGACTCGTGTGATGGCTAAGTTGTACAAATCTTTGTATGGGTGAGGGTTTTGTGCTTGCACTCGGTTATCACATTGATAATCATTGGAATGTTGGTGTCGTATTATCGATGTATATGTGGCGAAAGTTGATGCTTTTCTCATGTGTATATTTGATAGTTAGAAACTATTAAGATTAGTCGAGATATTATTAGGATTAGGTGCGGTTCTTAAAACTAATGCATATAGTAAGTTCGTGACTCATAATAATATGGTATGTTTTGAACCCCTCGTGAATGGGCCTTTATGGTGCGACTAGGACAAGTTCTTAAACTCATATTATTGTGGCAAGTTCTGGATTTCAATGTGCGGTAAGTTTGATGAACTATATTGGGTAGAAAATGATTATAGTATAGAGAGCATTGATGAAGTTGATGATTGATAGAATGGTTAAGTAATGAAGTAATGGAGTAATGATTGAAGTTGATGGATACCTAGATATTCTAAATCTACTAGCTTCGCTTAGACTTTCAAAATTTATTGACTTCGTCTTTGATGTTTGCATACATTTTCTTGAAAATATTGGATCAAATGATGAAACCAATGAGTTTTAAAAATAATCTAGTAATTAGTATATGTCTATGCTAATTGCTTTGGCTAGAACAAAATGATTTGAAATATATCAAAATGTATTTTTTATATCATCAATGCATCATGGAACACAGTGCAAAGATAATAAAAGCGATGGAGTCATCAATGCGGTATTACTTAGTGTTGGATGTGATCTAAGGATCGTCATTACTATGGTATGATGTAGTATGATAAAATCACCAAATGACAAAATCCTCAAACGAACAATAAATACTGTGTGTATGGCGTCGTAAAAAGATTTTTAAGATTTCTTTAAGATATGAGAATATATATATATGTATATGTATTTTGATTGATGTCCCAGGATTGTTGTAAAAGTCTATGCTTATTTGGTTCGACTAGGCGAATATTGAAAGATGTTTAAAATTCAAGCATTTCATGAGAAGTTATGCCAAACCAAATTGTTTTGGTGCGAATTCGGATGTTGAAAAGTGAGGGTGAAACGACCATACGTAAAAAGGGGACATATCGGAGACAATGGTTACGAAAAGTAACGCATATAGTCGTTACAATGTTAAGATGTAATCGTTGTGCATGGCGTAGAAAGTGCGATAAATTTGATCACCTAGAGTACTTGCGAGAGAGTGTTTTCGGTTTGTGTGATTGCTAAACATTACATTAAAGATGGTTTATGGTGGTGATGCAATTGTTAAACACGGAGAAGAGTTCAAGGTAAAAGTATAGTCTTATGATTTATTAAAGGTTCAAGTCGAGATACTTGATAACCTAGGGACATAGTTCAGGGTCTTATGGCCCCTCAGCACGATTTGGAATCTATTAAATTCTTGAGTTATTCATACTACTTTCCAATTATTGAACAATTGTGGAAGATTCTTGTTATTCTAGAAGATGGAAGTGAAAAGGAGAGTATTCCTTAGAAAAGAAAAGTTGGAGAATATGACATGTGGTGATGGGAGAATTGAAAACTATAACAAATCCAGTAAGCGAACTAAATAAAGAAAGAGATGAAATATCTAGAGAGAATATGAAGTTCTTCGAAGAATGAGATGTAAAGATTATGGTGATGATGGGAAGATCCTTAGAGGAGTGATTTTTGTCATAGAACTCGATGAATAAATGAAGAGTAACGTAAAATCTATTTTGATAAATCGAATGAATGAAGATTAATAAATAAAATTTTGAGGACAAAATTCTTAGAAGAAGGGTGAATGTGATATCCAGAGTGTTTATAAGTTGAATAAAAGAAAATGGATGGGTTAAACAATGTATAATACTTAGAATATAGTTAAGTCTAAGTAAATGTTATGAAATAAAAACTTTCAAGAATTGTTGAGAGAGGAGCAGAAAATATAGAACCTATGTTAAGGTAATGCGTTGAAGTTGTTCTCTGATAGACTTCTAAAAGAGGCGAGATGAAAACTAGGTAAGGAGATTTGGTGATTAGAGGCGGAATCCTAATAAGGAGGAAAATGTAGCGAATGTGAATTTTATAATTAATTAAAATATTTATTTGAGTTAGATAAATATTTTAGTTGATTTATTTATTGAATAATAAATATTTGATGTTAGTTGTTATGGCTTAATTTAATTAAGCGTTATAATTTGATAGATAATTTTATAATTGATGTGCATTTTATTATTAAAGTTTAATTGATTTTACTAATAAAATAACTTTAAATTATTTAAGTGTGACATTTGAAATATGTTATATGTCATAGTAAAGTAATAATATTATATAATGAATAGCCTAACCATTATATTTTAACTAATGATGAAAAAATGAGGTTATGCTACTAAGATGGCTTAATGTGATATTGGTCATGCATGTAAAAGTTTTGTAATATTAGTCTTATGTTATTAGTGGGGGTTACTATTATATTAATTATTAACATAACTATTACCCAAATGAGGAGTTACACAAGGAGTTTTTTTTAGAGCAAGAGTCTTGGAGGAAGAGAGAAATAGAGAAATTGAGAGAGATAGAGAGAGAGAGAGAGAGGAATTGAGAGGAGCTAGAAGAAGAAGAAAAAGCTAGAAGAAGATAACTTCTAAACCCTTGTTTAATCTTTAATCTTTTTTTTGGGTAGATTTATGTTCTAGGGTAGTAGATCATGCTTAATCTTGTTTTTATTGGTTTAATCTCTGATTATCAAGAATCAAACAAGAGGATTCAAGAAAGAAAATGAAATGGAAAGAAAATTTGAAGAACAAAATTCGTAGGTTTTGAGTAATTGGGGACAGATCTTGTGAAATTCATATCTCTTTGGGTATAATGAGTTAGAAAGTGAGCCTTATATCAACTCGAAGCTATGGAAGTAAGCTATATTCTGAAAGTAGAATCACATGAAAACTCCTTTTATATTTCTTGTAGTGTATGTTTTAGTAAGGATGGTCCTAAGGGAAAATAATCTGCCCAGAAAATCAAAACTGTTACGGTTTCTGACTTTGAAAAATTCATATAAATTCGTCTGTTTTGAATCTGAAGAAACTTTAAACTGCAAAGATATAAATATGGAAGTTTACTAGCTAGACACACAAGATTGAGCCATTTTATGAACCGGATCATGTCTGAAATAAATTATTTAGTAAGGTTGTCCAGAAAATAAAATTTTCTAGAGTAGTTGATGAATTGCAGAATCTGTTTTAGATGGACAAGGTTCTGACTTTAAGGCCAAGATGAGGTTGTAGTACTCTGAGTAAGGGTTAATTCTATATAAGAGGAACAAAAAGCGAAATGTAACGAAGGAGTTACGTTAAAAGCGAAAACAACGTTTTGTTAAAGAAATTGTGAAGATGAGTTTTATAATTACATTTGAATTAAGATTTTGGGTGATGATATATTTTGATGATTAACAATATGTTTTGACATATGTAATGAGTATAGATATGTGTTATCACATTCTATGCATAATTAACCATTTAAGATCAAGAGTTGAGATAAGTTAATTTATGCACGTAGCATTGCTCGATAAAATGCCTAATTATAATAGTGTTTCTAAACTTTGGTATACAAAGTGTCTAACTAATGGTACTAATATATGATGTTATGTGCATCTGAGTATGAAAAGATGATAATACAAGAATAATAATGGAAAGAAATCGAAAAAGGGCAATTTTTGATTTTTGAAGGAAAATTAAGCATGTAAACAATGTGTTGAATACACATTTTTTAAACCAAATTGGTATAATAAAATGGTGTGATATATGCACATTAAACTACAAGTGTGATAGTCTAGCATGTGTGGTGATAAAAATGAAAATAAAACCGAGTTGCATATAAAACACAGTTAGATGTCTATAAAGACATTATAAAGGATAATAAGATAAAGTAAGGTCTTAGAATATATTTGACCATGAGATCGAGTATTGATTTTGTTTATTATCAATCTCACATACAGTGTAGGTTGTGCAAGGACGCGAAGTATTAGCGTGTTGGTAAAACATCGGTAACGACAAGTCTTTCAGTTCCTATTTTCTATGTGAATTTGATTGTTTTAAATCTTTATTGCAAAGAGTATGATGTGTTATATATATGTTGAATGTATGAAATGTTAAAGTCAACTTATGACTACGTTGATTGATTAAAGCATGCTAATTGAGTAAGGAACTCAATCTTTATATTTGGTATATGAACTGTAACATGTATGTTATGTTAGTCCAATGTTTATGAGATATATGTTGAGCATGTTATTCTGTGCTACGTGATTCATGAAAACTATTAGATTTTGCTGGGCTGTCGAGCTCAACCTTGCAAATAACCATTTTTGCAGGTTAAGGATTGAAGGTAACACTATGTGCTACTTGAATGACGTGGGTCAGAAATAATACACGAAGATTAATATTTTAACTAAAGTTGTTATTTCTTTATACCATGATTAAGATTCATGAGATGTACTAAACGAAGATTCATGTACATACTAGTAAGACATTCAAGGGAATAAGTCTCTCGTATCAGCAAGAAATGAGCATACTTAGTTAATCTATAAACAATAACCCAAATAGCATCGATGCCTTAGGCAACCGTAGGAAGACCCGTAATGAAATCTATGCTAATGTGTTCCCACTTCCATTTCGAAATCTCAAGTGGTTGTAATGGACCCTTTGGCACTTGGTGCTCCGCCTTTACATGTTGACAAGTTAAACACCTCGAGATAAACTTTGCAATCTCTCTCTTCATATTATTCCACCAAAATGTATGTCGAAGATCACAATACATTTTGGTACTTCCAGGAAGGATTGCAAATGGTGTATTGTGTGTCTCCATCATGATCTTGTTCTTCAAATTAGAATCGTTAGGAACACAAAGTCTAGAGTGGACTCAAAGTATTCCTTCTTCATCGATTCTCGCTTCCAGGATAACACCTTCTTGTACTTTCTTCTTCATACGCATCAGCTCTTGGTCGGTGGCTTGAGCAACTTTAACTTTTTCTATTAAAGTTGGTTCTATGCGTATACTAGACATCATCATATGGGTCCCCAGAGTATTAAAATCTATCCTCATCTTTTGTAAATCACACAAAATGGGTCTTTGTGTTAACAACATCGCACTCGTTCCCGCATATGATCTTCTACTCAATGCGTCAGCTACCACGTTCGCTTTTCCAGGATGGTATTGAATAGTGTGGTCGTAATCTTTCAACAACTCGAGACAACGTCCTTGCCGCATATTGAGTTCCTTTTGGGTGAAGAAATATTTGAGACTTTTATGGTCTAAATATATCTCCACTTTCTCTCCATATAGATAGTGCCTCCAGATCTTTAGCGCGAAAACGACTGCTGCCAACTCTAGATCATGAGTAAGATAATTCCTCTCATATTCATTAAGTTGTCACGAGGCATAGGCTATGACTTTCCCACGTTGCATGAGAACACATCCTAACCCTTTGCCTGAAACATCGCTATAGATAACAAACCCATCCGAACCAGATGGTATTTTCAGAACTGGTGCCGAAATGAGTCTCCTCTTAAGCTCTTGGAAACTCTTCTCGCATTCCCCACTCCATACGAATTTTGTATCTTTCCGAGTTAGCTGAGTTAACAGAGTAGCGATTCGAGAAAACCCTTCCATGAATCTCCGATAATAACCAGAATAACCCAGAAAGCTACGTACTTCGGTCACGGACTTCGGTTGCTCCCAACTTTGTATTGCTTCAATCTTCGCCGGGTCGACAGATACTCCATGTTTTGACACCACGTGCCCAAGGAATACTACTTCCTCAAGCCAGAACTCGCATTTCTTCAACTTGTCACATAGCTTGTTTTAACGAAGCCTTTGGAGTACCAGCTTCAAATGGTGCTCATGATCTTCACGGCTTTTGGAATATATGAGGATGTCATCAATAAAGACAACAACGAACTGATCCAAATAATCCTTGAATACTCGGTTCATCATATCCATGAAAGTCGCAGGAGCATTAGTCAATCCAAAAGACATGACTAAGAATTCATAATGCCCGTCTCAGGAGTTCGAAGGCGATCTTTGGAATATCCTCGGTTCTAATCTTCATTTGATGATATCCGAATGAAGATCGATCTTTGAAAAGAATTGTGCTCCTTCTGTTGGTCAAACAGGTCATTAATACGAGGTAGAGGATACCTATTCTTGATAGTGACATGGTTTAATTCGATGAGTCAATACAAAGTCGCATACTCCGTCTTTCTTCTTTACAAATAAAGCAGAGCACCCAAGGAGATGTACTAGGACGAATGAAACCGATGTCCAACAACTCCCGTAGTTGGACCTTTAACTCTGAAGTTCAATAGGAGCCATTCGATATGGGGTTTTAGAAATGGGCTTTATACGGAGTTCAAGGTCAATAAAGAATTCAACTTCACGTTACGGGGTTGTGGGGAAGTTCTTTGAAACACGCGGAAATTTACTAACAATAGGAATATTATTCAAATCGGCGTGTCTTTATTCAAATCCATAACATGGGCTAAGAAAGCTTGACATCCATTTTGAAATAAGCGAATAGCTTTATGACTAGATATGGTGTGATTGATTTTAATGGTTTAGTTTCTTGAATTCGTACAAAGAGTTGATTAGGAATACGAAAACTAACAACCTTACGAAAATAATCAATTTTGGCATGATGAATAGTTAACCAATCAATCCCTCAAATCACATCAAAAGCAAGTATCTTTAAAGAGATAAGGTCAACAGGTAATGTGATGGTGCCAATTTGGATCAAACAAGATTTATAAACAGTGGATGTGATGAAAGTTTCTCCTAACGGAGTTTCCACAGATAAATCAAAGTCTAATTTCTCCGGAGTTAAGTTTAAACGTTGAGCACAAGAAGGAAAGATAAATGAATGGGTAGCACCGGTATCAAGTAAGGTATAAACTACGCAAGAATTTATGATTAGCTTACCCGTGATCACCTCGTTTGGGTTCCTCGCATTTTGACCGGTCACGACAAACGCTCTTCCAGGAACCGTTGACTTTGACTTTTCTAGGACAGCCTTTTGAGTCACCATCCCCACTGGACTTGGTTTCGCTACCGTACAATCGCGAGCGATATATCCTTCCTTTCCATAATTATAACATACCTTGAACTGTTGTGGATAGTTTGGACTGATATGTCCCTCTTTCCCGCATTTATAGCATACGACCTGTGGTCGTTCTCCTCCCTTAGAACCGATTCTTTCTTTGGCATCGGCGTTTTCACGTGGTCATTGTTGAATCTCCTCTTTTTAAAATCTCCTCCCGACACGCTTCTTCTATTCTCATGGTCGTGATTAGCACCAGAAAGGTTTCGGCTTTTATCGTATTTTTTTCTTTCTTCATTTGGTTATCTTTGTTCTCGATGATTTGTTGTCACCAGTATGATCCTGGTTCTGATCCCTCGGTTGAACGTACTCGTTATCTCGCTCTAATAATTGAGCCACATTGACTACATCCGAATAGAGAGAAAATTTATGAGAAATGAGATATTGACGTATCTTAGGGTTTCAAACCTCTCGAAACATCCGCGTCATCGTTCCTCATTCTCCACCAAATGAGATGCTGAACACGGACAACTCGCAAACTTTGCCTCGTCTTTGGGACACCGGTCATTGTTATTTTTGTTCGATCTAATAAACTCCACTTCCTTTATATGACGAATACTTTCAGGGAAGTACTTGTCATTCAACAGTTTTTGAAATGTCTCCTATGACATGCTGAGTGCGGCTGGATGGGTACAGTTCATAGATTCCCACCAGTAATCTGCCTCATTATGGAACATAAAAGTGGCGAAGGGAACCTTCTGTTCCTCCGTGCATCCCAAGACATTGAATATCTTAGTAATTTGTTTGACCCACGTATCTGCCTTAATTGGATCCGTCTTTCCCCAGAATTCTGGTGGTCCCAACTCTTTGAACTGCTTGGCTGTGACAAACCGTGCGTTGTTATCATTTCCACCTGTATTTTAAACATGAGTCTCCCTCGTCTGATTTTGTATGAACTGTAAAAAGCTTCTAAACATCTCGTCATTCATCATCTGCTTAGTGGTGTTGTTCACAGGAGGAACATTGCCACCCTGTTGCACGTTCTCCTCATTGGTGAGCAAAGGTGTCTCCACCGTCTCATTTACTCCACTGTTAACATTCTCAGTCGACATTCTCAAATACTGCCATAAAACTAGGGTTAATTAAAGAAATCAACATATCACATAATATCCCTATATACTGACCAACCAACAAATAAGCTTAGGTAAGACACACTAGCGAAGGATTTACTCATCTCTCCCCTCCTAGTTCTATTCTCCGATCTCCGCCAGAGATCATATCCCTAAGCTCTGATACCAACTGTGACGCCCCCAAAATAGGTATACATCACCCATTCTGAGTCGTCAAAATGCATGGTACAAAAACAACTACAACTTTATTAATACAACATATAAACTATGAGTTTAAATACAAATATTGTCATCTAGACAATATCCACACCCAAATAAGTCCTCATTACAATTATTGATATATTATTATACAAAAATGGTGAGGACTACTAAGACAACTTCTAGAACCATCATTCCATCCCCCGACTAGAACTCGCTACATTCTCGCCTCCTGAGAAGAAAAATGGAACAAAAAGGAAAAGGGTGAGCTCAACTAGCCCAGTAAAGAATATTATGACTAAGATAATATAGAACAAATTATCATTAGTCTTCAACAGGGAAAAATCTGATAGAATATAATAGACAACAAGTTTCAGATCAATATTCGCAGCGGAAATAATAATTCATAGAAAAGTTACGTAGAGAATGAATTCTACTATTATCTCTGAATTTAACAGTCCATCATCGACATTTTATCCCTGTAACATCAATCAATATTCATCTTGAATCAAATATTCATCTTTGCACTACAGGCCAAAGATATTCATCAGTCGGTCATGTTCATCTCAACACTTGTTCATCTTTGTACTACGAGCCAAAGATATTCATCAGAAAATCAACCATCTTTGCACTACAGGCTAAAGTTATTACGTAATACCATCATTTAGGACTGAGGATGATGAAAAATATTTTAAGAAAATGAATCCAGTGAAAAATAACAAGTATTAAGGATTCATACTTTAACCAGTCTAAGTTCAAAAATACTTCATAAATAACCATAGTGAAGTAAAATTCAAGAATGATCAAAACATGGATACAATCAAAGCTAGTATCCATAATCGATATTTTGGACAAAAATAAAAATTTAATTTTTCTGTGAATAGTGTCGTATTCGTGAATAGTGTCGTATACGTGAATAGTGCCGTATACGTGAATAGTAACCCCGACACTAAAAGAAAAGAATTTCACAAGAAAAAACTTACCAATAATCCGGCATAATGATATTAGAAGAAATAATATCATTTTTAAAAAAAAATAATATCCCTTACCTCGAAAAGGCGGTGCCGATTGAAATCATGAATATAGAAATTTGAAAGGAACATGTAATCTAACAACACTCAAAGTATCAAAATACTCACAAGAATACGCTCGATAATATAGAGAGAGAAAGAGAAAAAAAACTTCAGTTTCTGGGGTGATTTTCAATTCTAACCTAAGCACCCTATTTATAGGAAAATGCTTAGAACACCAAAGTAGAAAATTTATTAAAATAATTTTATTTACCAAATATTCAAGCCCACCACCAAGGAAGCCGAATTCAGCTCATTTACCACACATGTGGGCTTGCAAAAAACGTTTTTCATGAATAAAACAATTAAAACCTCCAAAAATTAATTATTCTGGAACTTCGGAACTTCAATAATTCACAATAAATAGCCCTTTTATTAGAAAAATTTGAAACACATGTCCTTTCCATTGGAAATTCCATTCTCTACAACTTTGTAAGTTTAAGTTTTTCCAAATTCCAAACATAAGTTGACCAAAATCCACAAACGGGTGATTTTACAGACTATAATCAAATTTCAGTCAAGAAATGGGGTCCACAAACATGAAAAAACATGTTTTTAATATTTATTGCAACAAAAATACTCTTCCTCCTCATTTATTCATATATCTCACATTCATTGTAAAAATATCACCATTATTATATTATTAAAATATAATAATATATTTAAATGAATTATTTTATCAAAAAAGATAAAATATCAATTTTTCAACAATTGTCACATTAAAAATTTTCTCCATCTATATCCACATAAAATGAATATTTTCTTTATCATAATAATCAATAATTAATTATTCATAAATAATATTACAGAATCACAGTACTGACAACCAGGTTGTTCCCAGGAAAGTGGGGGCTTTCCAATAAGGATTTCTCCTTACTGACGCACAATTAGATGACCAAACCTCTCCTTAGACAGAACTTTCTAGACATTGCCAATAATGTTATCTAATAATATTATTCAAATAATATGAATTATTGATCTGATAATGAAAATACTGTGTAGTGACAATTATAAAACAACAATAATATAAAATATCAACGTAACAATTATTGAATCAATAAAATATAATATTGAACAGTAACTACTGTAACAATTATTGAGTAGTGCCTTCTTACGTAAGAATCAATAATTGGTGCAATACCGTGTGCTACTGTGTTTTAACCAACGGGTATTCTAACAGTATTAACGGTAACAACTACGCCATTATTTATAAACAACTTATTCTTGTCATTTTCTTCATCCAATCGTTTTCCGTTATGGGGCCCACATGAGGTCGCTTGTCGTCGTAAATGCGAATATATTCCGACAGTAAGAATATTCCACGACCAAACGAATATTCTCCGACAACAATGAATATTTTATAACCACTTGCTTATTTAAGATATTTGCGCATTTGTACCCATAACTAACCACATTAATCAAATCAACCCTTACTATTTCAAAATAATAAATAGAATAAATTATATTTCATTTATAATAAGTTGGGGTCTTATAACCTCCCCTCCTTATGAAATTTCATCCTCGAAATTGACGTACGTACCTGGTGTTTCGAAAAGGTGAGGATAACTCGCTTTCATTTCCGTTTCCAACTCCCAGGTCATTTCCTCAATAGCATGGTTCCTCCATAAAACTTTAACTTGTGGTATGACCTTTGTGCGTAGGACATGCTCCTTCCTATCCAAGATCTTGACAGGTACCTATTCGTACGTTAAGTCTTCGGCTATATCGTCCGGTTCTAACTCAATAACGTGGTTCGGGTCTTTCACATATTTATGAAGCACAGATATGTGAAACACATTATGACACGAGACATACTTGGAGGTAACGCGAGTCTATAGGCTACATTTCCTACTCGGTCAAGAATCGAAATGGACCGATAAATCGTGGATTGAGCTTTCTCTCTTCCTAATCTTGTTACTCTCTTCCATGGAGCTACCCGATACTAAATACATGATCCCCAATACTAAATTCCAAATCATTTCGATGAAGATCCATTTGATAACTCTTTTTTCAGAGTCATAATACCGTACCAACTCGAGTCCCAACAATGTTGCTTCACCCACCTCGTCCCAACATACTGGAGAGCGACACTTTCATCCATACAATGCTTTAAATGGGGCCACACCTATACTTTCCTGATAACTGTTGTTGTAGGAGAATTCCACCAAGGGTAAATACTTATCCCAACTCCCTTTCAAGTCTAGGACACAGAGTCTTAATAGATCTTCAAGAGTTTGAATAGTCCTCTCTGATTGTTCATCCGTTTGAGGATGGTATGCCGAACTTAATCGTAAATCCGTGCTCATAGCTTTTTGCAAGCTAACCCAAAATCTTGAAGTGAATCTTGGGTCACGATCCAAAACTATGGATACTGGCATGCCATGCAATCTCACAATCTCATTTACGTATATACTAGCAAGACGTTCAAGGGAATAAGTCTATCGTATCGGCAAGAAATGAGCAGACTTAGTTAATCTATCAACAATAACCCAAATAGCATCGATGCCTTCAGCAACCGTAGGAAGACCCATAATGAAATCCATGGTAATGTGTTCCCACTTCCATTTCGGAATCTCAAGTGGTTGTAATGGACCCTTTGGCACTTGGTGCTCCGCCTTTACACGTTGACAAGTTAAACACCTCGAGATAAACTTTGCAATCTCTCTCTTCATATTATTCCACCAAAATGTATGTCAAAGATCACGATACATTTTGGTACTTCCAGGATGGATTGCAAATGGTGTATTATGTGCCTCCATCATGATCTTGTTCTTCAAATCAGAATCGTTAGGAACACAAAGTCTAGAGTGAACTCGAAGTATTCCTTCTTCATCGATTCTCGCTTCCAGAATAGCACCTTCTTGTAATTTCTTCTTCATACACATCAGCTCCGGGTCGGTGGCTTGAGCAACTTTAACTTTTTCTATTAAAGTTGGTTCTATGCGTATACTTGACATCATTGCATGGGTCCCCAGAGTCTTGAATTCTATCCTCATTTTTTGTAAATCACACAAAATGGGTCTTTGTGTTAACAACATCGCACTCATTCCCGCATATGATCTTCTACTCAACGTGTCAGCTACCACGTTCGCTCTTCTAGGATGGTATTGAATAGTGTCGTCATAATCTTTCAACAACTCGAGCCAACATCATTGCCGCATGTTGAGTTCCTTTTAGGTGAAAAATATTTGAGACTTTTATGGTCTGAATATATCTCCACTTTCTCTCCATATAGATAGTGCCTCCAGATCTTTAGCACGAAAACGACTGCAGCCAACTCTAGATCGTGAGTAGGATAATTCCCCTCATATTCTTTAAGTTTTTGCGAGGCATAGGCTATGACTTTCCCACGTTGCATGAGAACACATCCTAACCCTTTGCCTGAAGCATCGCTGTAGATAACAAATCCATCCAAACCAGATGGTATTGTCAGAACAGGTGCCGAAATGAGTCTCCTCTTAAGATCTTGGAAACTTTTCTCGCATTCCCCGCTCCATACGATTTTTGTATCTTTCCGAGTCAGCTGAGTTAACGGAGTAGCGATTCGAGAAAACCCTTCCACGAATCTCCGATAATAACCGGCTAGGCCCAGAAAGCTACGTACTTCGGTCACCGACTTTGGTTTCTCCCAACTTTGTATTGCTTCAATCTTCGCCGGATCGACAGGTACTCCATGTTTTGACACCACGTGCCCAAGGAATGCTACTTCCTCAAGCCAGAACTCGCATTTCTTCAACTTGGCATATAGCTTGTTTTCTCGAAGCCTTTGGAGTACCAGCTTCAAATGGTGCTCATGATCTTCACGGCTTTTGGAATATATGAGGATGTCATCAATAAAGACAACAACGAACTGATCCAAATAATCCTTGAATACTCGATTCATCATATCCATGAAAGCCGCAGGAGCATTAGTCGATCAAAAGACATAACTAAGAATTCATAATGCCCCGCAGGAGTTACGAAGGAAGTCGTTGGAATATCCTCGATTCTAATCTTGGTGATGATATCCGAGCGAAGATCGATCTTTGAAAAGAATTGTGCTCCTTGCAATTTGGTCAAACAGGTCATCAATACGAGGTTGTGGATACCTATTCTTGATAGTGACATGGTTTAATTCGTTAGTAAATACAAAAGTCGCATACTCCCGTCCTTCTTTTTACAAAATAAAGCAGGAGCACCCCAAGGAGATGTACTAGGACGAATGAAACCGATGTCCAACAACTCTGTAGTTGGACCTTTAACTCTGAAGTTCAATAGGAGCCATTCGATATGGGGTTTTAGAAATGGGCTTTGTACCAGGTTCAAGGTCAATAAAGAATTTAACTTCACGTTACGAGGGGTAGGCAAGGAAGTTCTTGAGAAACACGCTAGGAAATTTACTAACAACAACAGAATATTATTCAAATCGGCGTGTCTTTATTCAAATCCATAACATGGGCTAAGAAAGCTTGACATCCATTTTTAAATAAGCGAATAGCTTTATGACTAGATATGCGGTGATTGATTTTAATGGTTTAGTTGCTTGAATTAAATACCTTGAGTTGGTTAGGATATGAAAACTAATAACCTTGCGAAAATAATCAATTTTGGCATGATGAATAGTTAACCAATCAATCCCTAAAATCACATCAAAAGCAAGTATCTTTAAAGAGATATGGTAAACAGGTAATGTGATGGTGCCAATTTGGATCAAACAAGATTTATAAGCGAGTGGATGTGATGAAAGTTTACTTTAACGGAGTTTCCACGAGATAAATCAAAGTCTTATTTCTCGGGAGTTAAGTTTAAGCGTTGAGCACAAGAAGGAGAGATAAATGAATGGGTAGCACGGTATCAAGTAAAGGTATAAACTACGTGAGAATTTATGATTAGCTTACCGTGATCACCTCGTTTGGGTTCCTTACATTTTGACCGATCACGACAAGCGCTCTTCCAGAACCGTTGACTTTGACTTTTCTAGGAATGACCTTTTGAGTCACCATCGCATTTGGACTTGGTTCTGCTTACCATCTGATCGTGAGCGATATGTCCTTCTTTTCCACAATTATAACATACCTTGGTTGTTGTGGGACGGTTTGGGTGATATGTCCCTCTTTCGCATTTATAGCATCTGACCAGGTGGTCGTTCTCCTCCCTTAGAACCGATTCTTCTTTGGCTGGCGGCGTCTTCACGTGGTCGTTGTTGAATCTCCTCTTTTAAAATCTCCTCCCGACTCGCTTCTTCTATTCTCATGGTCGTGATTACCACGAGTGGTTCTGCCTTTAATCGTATTTTCTTTCTTCTTTGGTTATCTTTGTTTGATAGTTGCTATCACCGAGTATGATCCCTGGTTACGATTCCTCGGTTGAGCGTACTCGTTATCTCGCTCTAATAATTGAGCCACATTGACAATATTTGAATAGAGAAAATTTATGAGAAATGAGATATTGGCGTATGCGGGTTTCAAACCTCTCGAAACATCCAGCGTCATCGTTCCTCATTCTCCACCAAATGAGGTGCAAACACGGACAACTCGCAAACTTTGCCTCGTATTGGGACACCGTGATGTTATTTTGTTCCATCTAATACACTCCACTTCCTTCATATAGCGAATACTTTCGGGGAAGTACTTGTCATTGAGCAGTTTCAAACGCTCTCCATGACATCTTTGAGTGCGTAATTTGGATGGGTACAGTTCATAGATTCCCACCAGTAATCTGCCTCATTATGGAACATAAAAGTGGCGAAGGGAACCTTCTGTTCCTCCGTGCATCTCAAGACATCGAATATCTTAGTAATTTGTTTGACCCACGTCTCTTCCTTAATCGGATCGGCTTTCCCGAGTGCAGTTGTCCCTGACTCTTTGAAGCTGTTTGGGTTGTGACAAAGCGATGCGTTATTATCATTTCCACGTATATTTGAAAATGAGTCTCCTAAATGCGATTTTTGCATTAAGCGTAAAAAGTTTCTAAACATCCAAATCGTTCATCATCTCGCTTTCGGTGGTGTTGTTCACGGGGAGGAATATTTCCGACTGTTGCATGTTCTCTCATTAGTGCAAAAGTGCTGTCTCCATGGTCTCATTTACTCCACTGTTAACATTTTCAGTAAACATTCTCAAATACTACAATAAAACTAGGGTTAATTAAAGAAATCAACATATCACATAATATCCCTATATACTGACCAACCAACAAATAAGCTTAGGTAGGACACACTAGCGAAGGATTTACTCATCTCTCCTCTCCTAGTTCTATTCCCGATCTCACTTGGAGATCATATCCTAAGCTCGATATCAATTGTGACGCCCCAAAATAGGTATACATCACCCATTTCGAGTCACAAAATACATAGATGCGAAACAACTACAACTTTATTAATACTGACATATAAACTATGAGTTTAAATACAAATATTGTCATCTAAACAATATCGCACTCCAAGTAAGTCCTCATTACAATTATTGATATATTATTATTCAAAAATGGTAAGGACTACTAAGACAACTTCTAGAACCATCATTCCATCCCCCGACTAGAACTCGCTACATTCTCGCCTCCTGAGAAGAAAAATGGAACAAAAAGGAAAAGGGTGAGCTCAACTAGCCCAGTAAAGAATATTATGACTAAGATAATATAGAACAAATTATCATTAGTCTTCAACATGGAAAAATCTGATAGAATATAATAGACAACTAGTTTTAGATCAATATTCACAGCGAAAATAATAATTCATAGAAGAGTTACGTAGAACAACACTCAAAGTATCAAAATACTCACAAGAATACGCTCGATAATATAGAGAGAGAAAGAGAGAAAAAAAATTCAGTTTCTGGTGTGATTTTCAATTCTAACCTAAGCACCCTATTTATAGGAAAATGCTTAGAACACCAAAGTAGAAAATTTATTAAAATAATTTTATTTACCAGATATTCAAGCCCACCACCAAGGAATTCAAATTCGGCTCATTTACCACACATGTGGGCTTGCAAAAAACGTTTTTCATGAATAAAACAATTAAAACCTCCAAAAATCAATTATTTTGGAACTTCGGAACTTCAATAATTCACAATAAATAGTTTTTTTATCAGAAAAATTAAAACCATATGTCCTTTCCATAGGAAATTCCATTCTCTACAACTTTGTAAGTTTAAGTTTTCCAAATTCCAAAAGAGAAGTTGACCGAAATTCACAAACCAGGCGATTTTCTTGGCGATAATCAAATTTCGACTAAGAAATGGGGTCCACAAACATGAAAAACATGTTTTTAATATTTATTGCAACAAAAATACTCTTCCTCCTCATTTATTCATATATCCACATTCATTGTAAAAATATCACCATTATTATATTATTAAAATATAATAATATATTTAAATGAATTATTTTATCAAAAAGATAAAATATCAATTTTCAACAATTGTCACATTAAAAATTTTCTCCATCTATATCCACATAAAATGAATATTTTCTTTATCATAATAATCAATAATTAATTATTCATAAATAATATTACGAATCGTAAGCGATAATGAGGTAGTAGTTCCCGAAAAGAGGGGCTTTCGATAAGGATTTCTCCTTCTTGGTAGCGCGCAATTAGATGACCAAACCTCTCCTTGAGCAGAACTTTCTAGACATTGCCAATAATGTTATCTAATAATATTATTCAAATAATAGGAATTATTGATCTGATAATGAAAATATTGTGCAGTGACAATTATTAAAACAACAATAATATAAAATATCAACGTAGCAATTATTGAATCAATAAAATATAATATTGAACAGTAACTACTGTAACAATTATTGAGTAGTGCCTTCTTATGTAAGAATCAATAATTGGTTCAATACCGTGTACTACTGTGTTTTAACCATCAGGTATTCTAACAGTATTAACGGTAACAACTACGCCATTATTTATAAACAACTTATTCTTGTCGTTTTCTTCATCCAATCACTTTCCGTTATGGGGCCCACACGAGGTTGCGTCGTCATATGAATATTCCCCGACAGTAAGAATATTCCACGAGCAAACGAATATTCGCCGAAAACAATGAATATTTTATAACCACTTTCTTATTTAAGATATTTGCGCATTTGTACCCATAACTAACCACATTAATCAAATCAACCCTTACTATTTCAAAATAATAAATAGAAGAAATTAAATTTAATTTATAATAAGTTAGGGTCTTACACTGGTGGTATTATCCCACAATGGAGAGATGGAGGTCCGAAGGTGGGGACACGAAGCCAGTATTATCCCACAATGGCTAGAGAGGCAAAGATCTTTGGGTTGTGTGTGTAATCGGTTCTGACGGGGACGTCAGAAATTTAAGTGGGGAGTTTGTAACACCCCAGTCCCACATCGAAAGATAGGGGAAAAATTTGTCTGCATATAAGGAAATAAGTTACTCCCAATAGTACCTTCAAGTCATGACCTTTTGGGTGAGCCTGTGTGGGCTAAGTTGACCCAAGAAGATATTATTGGGCCAGTAGTTTGAGGCCTTATTTTGATGGATTTGATTCGATTCGGACTTAGGATTTGACCCAAGATTTGTTCTGGACTCAGGATTCTACTCGGGTTGTTACAGAAGGCAAATAATATTCTAAGTCTTGTAGTATACGAATTTGTGTATTAAGTTAAGGTTATCGACCTTGGGAATTATGTGTAAAGGTTAATGTATAAACAAATTATGTTTATATCTTCATGAATAGTTATAGAATTAGTGTACCAAGTTTGTGGTGATTAGTACCGGATTTGGGGACGTTATAGAATTCTTCTTCTATAATATTGAGCGTATTTATTTTGAGTTTAAGGAAGCTTTGAGTGTAGAAAAAAAGTATAAGTTTTCTTCAAGAATATCCCCGCATATACCACCGGTAAATACTCTCCTTTTAAGGTAAGGGATATTATTTTCATTCAATATTAAGTAAGAAATAATATTTTCTTCCATACTCAGTAGTATGTAAGTTGTAAAACCCCAACTGTTATGAATAAAGATGAATTTTCTCTAAATATCATTTTTGAATATTATAGTATGAATTTGTTATAATGTTATAATTGAGAGTAAAATTTATAAATTTTGCAAAGTAAGCAAGTTGTTATAAAATATTTGATCGGTCAGGGAATATTCGCTTTATTAGGGAATATTCGTACGATGGCACAATCATTGGTGGACCCCACAACAAAATTACCGTCAGAGTGAGAAAACGACATAAATATCTTTTTATAAAAATAATTGGCGAAAGTTTTACCTTTAAGCGTTGAAATATCCGATTGATAAAAGTACGATGTCTACGCGTGAGTTGCATAGTAGCACACGATATTTGATGCTTACGTGAGAAGTCACTCACTATACTCAATTATTACTACGATGGTGCTACATAGTATCTCACATTATTGATTCTATTATTGTCACAGTATCATCTGCACAATAGTTTATATTATTAAATAAATAATTGAGATGATAAGTTATTCATACTATTATTTGTATTATTGACAATGTCTAGAAAATTCTGACGAGAAAAGGGGTTTGGTCACCTAATTATGCGTCAATAGGGAGAAATCCTTATCGGAAAGCCCTCTCTTTCCTTGGAATGATCTAGTTGTTTATATTGCAAGTTATATTATTGATGAATAAATGTTGTTAAAAATATTGATGGGATTTTTATGAAGTATTTGTTGTAAGTTTGGCATATTACTTGGACCCCCACTTACTTATTTTTTAAAATAATCGGTAGAAAGTTATAATGTATATATATATATATATATATATATCACCATCACTTTCATTATCACCCACCACCACTCATTTCTTCCACCACACACACACACACACTCACACACACGGCACACACACATATATATATATATATATATATATATATATATTATAAGTTTTGTTTTATTAAATTATAAATAGAATATATTATATTTTATTTAAAGTTTTTGTTTTACTAGAATATTTTATTGGGGTTAAATACACTTTTCCCCACTCTACTCGACCTCGATTTACAAATGTATCATTGAAGTGAATTTTTTTACAATCGACTCATTAAACTACAAAATTTTATCAAATCGTTACAAATTTTGTTAAATGAGTTAACTTTTAACAGAAACCTGTGACATCAGATATGACCTACCCCACTTCTAATGACACGTCATTTACTTCACGTGGGTTAGTCCTAGTCATGGCCACGGTGGAAACTCAGTGGTTAAAACCAATTTGGTCGACTAAAGTCCAGATAGAGACGAGAAAAGGAAAGCGAAGCAATGAATGAGAGAAAAGGAGAGAAGATTGATGCGAATTTCTCTTCTTCTTTGGCAAATCTTGGTCTTTGATGCGAATATTGGTCTTAGATATGAATCTACTAGTGCGAATCTTTTGAGAGGTATGCTAGATTTCTTTAATTTAGGGTTTGTGCACATGGGTTAGTTGGGAATGGGTATGATTAAATTAGGGGTTTTAATCTATTGTAGCCATCTTGTTTGTCTTGATGTTTTCTCCATCTTCCGGACTTTATATATCCGACATGTGGTCCATAGGATTTTATTTTTGCCATTGTTATCTTTGGTCCCCCCCATGTATTACAAATAATATTTTTTAATATATATTTGTATTGTTTTTTGTTTTTCACGGAATGAGTGGAATTTGTCGGGTTGCATGTTCACTATGGGGGCAAATTTGTGAATCGACCCTAAAATTGAGTACTGAGGGAGGTAAGGTTGAAATTATCAAGTGTTGATGTTGATTTCATCTGCATGATCGCAATTAAGTCATTTGTTGAAGCTTTAGATTATGATATCAATCTTAAGGTTTATTTTAGGAATAATGGTCAAACTAGTGAAAGTGGTTATAGATTGGTGCATAATGATAGCGATTATTAGAGACATGGTAAAAGTGTGTCTCCTTTTTGGTGTGATTGAATTTTTTTTTATCATGTATTTGTGAATGAAGGAGGAGTTGTGATTGAACCACCTAATGTGAATGAACAAGTTGCAACATCTATTACTCAACCCCCAATACAAAAGATAATAACAAGGGAGTACTAGTGCAAATGCTAAAATGTAGATGTCAAAGAGGACCAACAAAAGGGTGTTTGAAGAAGGAAACTATGAATACTCGGAGGAGGAAGAGTAATAGAATTAAAATGAATCGGAAATCAAATAAAAAGTGATGATACACCAATTATGATTGGGGACTTAGATAGTAGTGATGCACAAAGTGATGGTGAAATATTAAGTAGTGATGAAGAATTATTAAAGGCTAGGAGGAGTTGATGGAGTACAAAGCGAGAGATGGCTAGAGTTGAAACATAAAGGTGAAGGTGATGAAACAAACTTTGTTGATGGGGATGTAGGTGATGGTAATACTAAGAGTGTTGAGGTGATGTATTTAAGGGTGACATTAAAAGGTCGAGTTGAGGAGGTCAAGAAAAGCGGGGAAAGAGGAGATGATGAAGGGCGGAAGTTGGTGAAATTTGGGGTGACAAAAGGTGTAGAAGGTGTTGAGGTGAGGGTGATATATTAGTGAATGAGGTTATGGAAGAGGTTGATAGAAATAGTGAGGGAGATAATGTCAGTGACTCTGATGATGATAGTGATTGGCACGGTGAGTATGAGGACAAATGATGTATTAAGGTCCCTCGAGAAAGTAGTGAAGATGAGAACCTTGGTTTTGTGGTTCCCATTGTAAAAAGAAAAAGCATGTACATTGTGATGTTTTTAACCCAAAAACAAAGAGAAAGCACATAAAGTTTGGACACTATCAGATTTTTACCAATTTCAAGGAATTCAAGATTGTCATTAAAGACTATTCAATTGCTAATGGCAGGAAGGTAAACGACAAGGAAAGAGTGCAAGTTAGGTGTGATAAGGGTTGTCCTTGAAGCTGTGGGCGATTATATTCAATGGGTGAGAATGTGAAAATAAATTCATCATTGGACACACATAATTGTGTGTACATTTTTAAAAATAAGTTGGCAAACAACAAATTTTTAGCGAGTTTTATCTGAAAGAGGATAGGGAAAATCAAACCGGAGGTTGAAGGACATGAAAGAAGAGAATAAAATTAAGTTAAAATTGGATGTAACATTTGTGAAGTGTATGAGGGTTAGGAATTTAGCTTTGGAAAGTATACATACAGTTATGAAGGAACATTATTCAAGGGTTTGGGATTTTGGGGCAGAGATTTTGAGAAGTAACAAAATGAATACCAAAACCACTAGGCTTAATCTTGAAGATGAGGTTAGGTCCAAGAGATTTTATGTTTGCTATGACTTAAAAAAAGCTTGGAGAAAGGGTTGTAGGCGATTCGAGGGATTGGATGGTACATTTCTTTAAAAACTGTATGTAAGGGTCAATTATTATACATTTGTGGGAAGGGATAGGAACAATCAAATGTTCCCTATAGCTATGGCTATTGTAGAAACTAAAAATGGTGAATAGTTGGAGATGGTTTTGGAGTTGTTGGAGTTCTTCCAATTATTTTAATTAACCTCTTATAATATAGTTTAATAATGGCACACCCAATTAAACAATAAATCAAATATCTTATTTAATTTAAATAAAATATAGTAATTTCTCATTAATTCACATAGTCACATAATTAAATTTCTCATTTATTAATTATGTCAAATTATTAATTAATTATTAAATTAATTAGAATAACATTATGCTTATTAAATAATTCGTTTTAATCCAATAAGCTCAATTAAATACATACTTTGAATAATAGAGAATTTATATTTTCACAAGTAAATTTTGTAGTTCATAAGTTCTTTCTCACATGAATAGTAAGTGTGGTCCACCTCATTGTGAGAGATGACATTATAAAAATATCAAATTTACTTATGAAAATATCAATTCTCTAATAATAATGTTACTCTTTTCTTTATACTTTCATATCACATATATCTATATTCATCTTTGTTTAATTTTGACATAAATTTATGATCGTATAAAGTATGAAGTAAGACTATTTGTTGAAACCTTTAAAGGAATTATATATATATATGGGAAATGATCTATAGCATGTATTTGTTATGGATGAAAAATGGGCAAATAAGCATCATAACCATACATTACATAAATTAAGGGCTAGGATTAAAAAAGAAATTCGCCATCCGCTAGTTCAACTAGCGGACAAAAAAAATTGAGACCAAATTGCCCACTCCACATCCGCTTAGTTGAACTTATGAACTATAATGCAATCCCAAATATTACCAAATATAATACGTTCCCAATCATTTGGCTAAATATTACCAAAGAAGAGCAATCCGACCACAAATGTTACCAAAATATTAGATCAAATAAATATTAGATCAATTAAGATTGCCTTGATAATACATTACCAAAAAGCGATCTTTTGAATTTTTCAAAGAAGATATATCTATCCGCGAAAACCATGAAAACCATGAATATATCTAGCGGAATAAGAGGCACCTGCTGCAAGTGTGACCACGACTAATCGCCAAACACGACGATAAAACCCACGATGTAAATCCGAGAGAAGCAAATGTTGCCATATAATGTATGAAATTACCCGGTACCTGAAAAAGAAAGACACGAAGAAAAGCAGGGCTATTTAGAAAGCACACGTAAAATAGGAGCTATTTAGAAAGGCGTAAAAGCAGAGCATTAACATACATACTGGAGAGACAAAAATGAAAGCGATTTTGGGTTATATTTCCTTCTTTACCCACCTTCTCACTAATGGCATCTTGGACCATGATTGCATCGGTGTTAATTCCAAAAACAACATCGATGTTGAACCTTCGTATCAAAGTATTGAATATCCTTATTCAAGGCTACTTCTAGGTACTCGATCCTCATTACAGTGGTTTGTCTCTCTCAGGTCCACATCCAAGACATGATATCTTGTAAAATCAAGTCTTTATTATATTAATAACAATTATATGAGCCTATATAATGACTCAACTACAAGAAAGT
Source organism: Panax quinquefolius (assembly GCA_020205615.1). Lineage (NCBI taxonomy): Eukaryota > Viridiplantae > Streptophyta > Magnoliopsida > Apiales > Araliaceae > Panax > Panax quinquefolius. The sequence goes on along the minus strand of CM035158.1, from coordinate 36,104,560 downwards.
AAGAAAGTAAAACACGGAGAGGATAGAGGAGTAAGTGACGCTAGTTCAACTAGCGGATGTGGAGTGGGCAATTTTCAAAATTTTATTTTACGTGTCCGCTAGTTGAACTAGCCAGTGACGACGTATTTCCTTTTAATCCTAGCCCTTAATTTATGTAATGTATAGTTATGATGTTATTTGCCCATTTTTCATCCATAGCAAATACATGCTATGGATCATTTTCCTATATATATATATATATATATATATATATATATATATATATATATATATATATATATATATATATATATATATTATATTTATATATATTTATATTTATATATATATATATGAACTTATCTTGTAGAAAATAATTTGCCAAGGCTAGTACTTGGTACTATATGTCTTAAGATAATTATGCCTCCTCATATGGTGCTTTCAGAGTTGATAGCACTTGTCTCCCAAGATCTGATGACTCACGTATATCTTAGCATCACTACACAAAAGATATACCACACGAACCAAATGAATGCTTTAACTCTCTCTCTATTAGAACTATGAAAATGATGAAAAGCAGAATACTAAAATGACTATTAATGCTAATTGCTTGTGAAAATTGAGTTAATGAAAAGGTGGCCCCTCTGTATATTTATAGGAGGTTGGTGACACCTTTAGATGGGTGTCTCATCCTTTGAAAGGGCATGGGATGCTCTTGAAAATGCATATATTGCATTCATTTAATCAAAACAACGTAGTTTTGATCAAATGCGATATAAAGCATCTATTCGGACTTATAAAACGGCGTAGTTTAAGCATTATCACGTAATCAAAACTACGTAGTTTTAGTCTTAGAAGAAAAGGCATACAAAATGATGTAGTTTTGGTAGCATGGTTCAAACTTATACCCTTTCGGTGAGATACCGCTTCTCAAAACGACAGTTTTAATAAATAACGCTCAAAAGCGATATAGTTTTGATAATTCTTAAAACGACAAAGTTTTGATAAAAGAATTAAATAAATAAATTTTAATTAAAAATTTAAATAAATTTTGTCTAAAAATTATATCTGGGACCCGGTAGGCGGATTTGGCATGGCGTGAGTTCGAACCTAGCCTTAGCCGAGGTCCTCTCCCTTCCATTAAAAGTGGGTTGCCCACTTGGGCTCAAACCCAGAGCAATTTCCTTGTATATAAACATATAAAATATTTAATTCCTAACTTATGTGAGACTTGGTTTTCTCACATGTATTTATTATCTTTTATCATGATCTTTGGGAGTTAATATCT